>JABWIB010013154.1:3479-18280 GCA_016617825.1 Platyplectrum ornatum
CATTTAAATTTAAGTGCTGTTGTTTTCCAGGGTTGTGATCTATTTCCATATACAGATAGTAAATGGACAAAGGAAAATCATAAAACTTTTAAAGGAACAGATTGCTAATGTAAGTGATTTTCATATCTCCTGCATATATTATTTATTTTAAATAATTTAGTTTAAAGTTATAAGCTTTGCATTTCCTAAACTCTGATGCTGTCTCATAAAAGGAATATGATTGCTGTGATCAGGGACTGGACTATATGTTCAACCTCTAGAAGGGAGAACTTGATCTCCTGGGTATCTGATAATTTTTAGGATTTGGTCCAGTGACTTTGGGACTGCGTCTCTATATCATTGTTTCTCAATCCCATGATTATTTTCCCATGAAAGGAAAGGAAAACATAGTATTGATTAGTAGTGATGTAATAGCTTTTCCTCTTACTCCACCATGCCAGTAAGAGGAATAAAGAAAATATACAACACATAAGCATCCCACATCTGGCTCCCAGTATCTTATATTTTACACGCTCCTAGAGCAGACAGGGTATTTGTGTTCAGTTGTGAGCTTTTGCTGGCCTTTTGGGGAGGTGGTGTGAACCGGCATCCCTAGCACTCATCCAAAGCACCAACCTTCTACTGGACCGCCCCCACTCTACCATAGGCAGACATGAAGCTACTATAGCATATCAAATTATTTGGGCACTAGGGGAGGGTACTGGTGCCACCATCTTACTGTAGCCTGGACTAATCCGAGACAAAAGGGGGCTTGGTGATATAGNAACTTGCAGGAGGATTTATAAATGCGATTTGATGCAATTTTCATGCCTTTTAATTATGAGTGGGTCTGTTTAAACTGCCTTGAGCTTACTTGCCTATCCCCTCTCCATTATACTTGGAATTTCTAGCCTTGTATACAGCAAACCTTATATCGTTTTTATGTCTTGCTATCTGTAGACTATTTTTTTTTTTTAATCTAGTTTCTTAATTAGCTAAATAAAATACTATAAATGACATATGCTGTTACATATGCTTTAATGGTGTGTGTGTCATTTTATTTCTCCTAAATACTTCTAGGAAGGCAAGGACAAGTGTTTTCTCATTAAGAAACTTCATTTAGTGTATAAGAAGAAGATAACACGACCAAAGGTGAAGCAAAAAAATGTGACTATGTCCTGTGTTCTCTACCAATATAGTTCATTGCTTGCTTTTGAAAGGAAGAATACAATATTTCCTTGCACATTGATTTGATTGTCTTCTATATTTCTTTTTTTTCAGCCAACTGGACATAAATAATCTGCCCATAAAAGATGTGGAACAAAGCTGCTAGTCTAATACTGGAAACTGAATATTTGCACATTTATATGACTGAAGAGTGCACTTGTACAAATATTTGCCAAATCATGGTCCTCTCACCTTTTCAACAGAGACAGAAAGTAAGACTGGTGAACACATGCACTTCAGAGACCTGAAAGTGTGATAATTTCCCCTCATTGACCAGTGGAATATGTGTTTTAGGAATAACATTCATGTCATTATTGCACCTGTCAACTTCCAAAACCTCAGTGTTTTTTTCTGTCATTTGCAAATCAATCGTTATTGACTGGGGCAATATTAATACAAATCCATATTTTATGGTAAATTGAGGAACGTGAGGAAGAGCAAAAAGCTCATTTTGTTTTACATTTATTTATGAAATTTACATAACAATGTTCATCTCTGATCTGACAAGTCAATTTGCTGCTGCCAAACTTCTCATTTCCTAAATATGTTCTATTTGCTATTGGTTTGAATTATCTGTTTTATTAGTGCTTCATCTATGGACACTGTGATCAGTGCATTGTGTTTGTTAGAAATGATATAAGGCGTGTGATCTGCCATAGCCCTGGCACAATAGACGTTCCTATGAAATTTTATGTGCTTACGTGATAACTGCCTGACAAGTCTAAAAGAGATTCTAACGTGAAACCTTGAAAGAGGTGAAAAAGATTTGTATTACTTTTTATATAGTTTCTTTTTACCCCCATGGGTATAGATATTTACAGACTTTGAAAGTATTTCCTGCCCCTAAGTACGTGTAAAGAGACATTTCAGAGGAGCCACTGTTTGTTTACCAATGTAATAAAATGTATTTTTTCTATTTATTATTATATTTTGTCATTTTGTTTTTATCATTGGTCATAGCCATTAAACATTTTCTTTCTATCAATTACAATCAGGGCCAGTGGTAACTGTGCACTCAAAAAGCCCAAAAGCTAGTAAATGTGCTCNGCATAAATTTAGGCTTGTCCCTAGTAGTGAGTAGCATAGATCTCTGAAATGCTAGTACATAATACATGGTTCCTGTGATACTGGAACTGGTTCCCTTGTATTTATTGATGATATGACTGCTGACAGAAGCAGTAGGATGAATTCTGAAGTGTTTCGGGCAATATTATCTCCTTCAGTNAAATGCTTCCAAACTCATTTGAAGGCGCTTCATAGTGTAGATGGACAATGACACAAAGCATTCTATAACTTATACATAACTCTTCATAGTAATATTTTCACAATGGAAGCTGAGCTTTATTTCTTCTGATGATTTCTACTATATGAATCAAACNAAATAAATACAACCTTTACTTGGCTACAACCTTTGTACAATAACATAAAGGGACTATGTTACCTTTGAAATAGATGGCGTATACTTCTAAATCTGTGATCTGAATGGTACTATTTACATGGGTCAGAAGTTGAAGGACGACAGCAATAATAACTCTCAAAGTGCAGAAATAGAAGTATTTGGCACTAATGTGGTGTCCTGGAAACTAGGCTCATTCTTGTGGCAAAATCTGGATATGTATATGTCTGATGATGCACTACATTTAATTGCCACAAGTTAGTACAGTTGTAGGGAGAAGGATTTCAGCACATAAAAAAAAATCATACCCATAACATGATGCCTCTGAATTTAATGCAGATCATTTATAAACTATCCCAGAAACCTTTGCTGCAATAATAAGCTGGAATTACATGATCATCCACAAGGTGGCTCTATACAAAAATAGAAATGGGAATTGTTGCACAGAAGTTCTTGTGTCAGTACTTACTACAGTTTTCTCAAGAGATCGAGTACATTATATAGGTCAGAATCTTAAAATAAATAAAAATACATTGGTTTAAACAAGTCAAACCTGATTTTAATTGGAACTTCACTATAGAACATAGAAAAAGAATTCTAGAACAGTTTCATTTACTTTCGATTGGCATACCGGAAAGACATTGAATAATAGATGTTGTTTAAGAACAAATGACTTTCTGAGGTCTGTATTTGTCAAAAAAGGATCTAACTTCTAACATTTCTATTGTTTTGTAGGAACCCATGGGTAGAAAGGTTTGCATTTCCCATAGTTTTTTGTTTGTTTTTAAATATTTGTCTCGATTCCGGTTTCCACAGTGACAAGCTTGTAGTTAGTTATGTAGTTTAGCAAAAAAAAAGCTAAATCCTGCACTCTGAATTTAAAGGTTCAAAAGCTTGATAAAGCTATTGAGGAGGAAATGAAACTGGGTGTCATTATTCGAAAACTTTAAATGTGCTTGGCATTAAGTTGAGCATAGTTTAAATTTTAATAAAAGTTTGAGTCAGTGTGCTTTTAAGTGTTTTTTCTTCCATTGAAGCATAGTATCATTTAAAGTTCAGTGATTTTGGAAAAAGTTCACAAACAGGTAATATACAGCAGTGTATGATTTCAAATACAAATTCAAGAAAATGGACACACTGGAGTGAACAAGTGACTCCTATGTCCCATTCCATTACATAGACCAGATCCATAATTCACGTAGTATTGACTTACTCATGACTTATTCAAGAGTGGGCAAAACTAGTAGGGAGATGATGTTTCCTGGCCCAAGTCTAATAACAGTGTAACAGTAACGCTGATCCGTATCTGTGTGCAAAATTATAGTATTCTCCCTGCATGCAAACACTGACATTCATTTTACTCCCCTGCAATTCATCATGTTTTTCCCCACTGGGGATTAAGTGAATAGTGCGTAAAATCTGGCACTGGTCCAATGTTTCTATATAATAAAGTGAATAGAATATACATCCAAATCAAGTGAATAGTATAGGAATTACAACGGTTTCTATATGCGCCTCTCAATTTTGAAGAAAGAAACTAATGAGACTATTGACTCAAAAGTTATTCCTTGGACNGGTGTGCGCCATTCCCTCGTTATTTCATCATCAATTAGGTCTAGAGTTGATTCTAGGTGTGATATTTGCATTTGGAATCTATTGCTGTCAACTATCAATATGAGATCCAAAGAGCTGTCACTATCAGTGAAGTAAGCCATCATTAGGCTGAAAAATGTAAACAAAACCATCAAAGAGATAGGAAAAACATTAGCTGTTTGGGAAATTAAAAAGAAAGAATATGCCAAAGAACTTGGCAACACCAAAAGTCTCAGAAGACCACAGAAAACAACTGCTGTGGATGACAGAAGGATTGTTTTCCTGGAGAAGAACCCCCCCCCCCCCACAACAGTTGGCCAAATCAAGAAGACTCTCCAAGAGGTAGGTGTATGTGTGTTTAAAGTCAACAATCAAGAGAAGAGTTTACAAGAGTGAATATAGAGGGTTCACCACAAGATGTAAATCATTGGTGAGCCACAAAAATAGGAAGTCTAGATTATAGCCATTACAGCAACATCCTATAGACATGAGACAAAGATCAATTTTTACCAGAGTGATGGGTAGAGAAGAGTATGAAGATGGAAAGAAACTGCCCATGATCCAAAACATACCACCTCATCAGTGAAGCGTGGTGGTGGAGGTAAAGTGGTGTGGGCATGTATGGTTGCCAATGGAACTGGTTCCTTTGTTTTTATTGATGACGTGACTGCTGACAAAAGCAGCATGATGGATTCTGAAGTATTTCGGGCAATATTATGGACACATTTGTGTCAAATGCTTCAGAACCTATTTGACAGTGCTTCACAGTGCAGATGGATAATGACCCCAAGATTACTGCAAATACAACCAAAGAGTTTTTTTAAAGCTAAAATGTGGAATGTTATAAAAAAGAAAAAATAATTTATAAAAGGATCACAATGAGGATGGCAATGATATATTCAGATCCAGACTAGCGCATATCATGCACGCTGAAGTAAGCAGCTTGTGATACATACAAAGAAACTCCTCATGGACCAAATCCAGAAAGTACAAGTGCAAAGGCAAAACCATGTTTAATACCATTTGCAACTGTTGACATTACCTCACTTGTTATTCGAGATTAGAGATGATGTTTCCAGACCAAGTCTAATAACAACAGTATAACAGTAACGTTGTGCAAAAGGGATTGTTTGTGAGCCACTCTGCAAATCCTAACATTCAAGGAGTTTTTTTTCGAGAGATATACCACCACCCTCAATATGTAATATAATATGGACAAGGTTGAATGCAAAGTTACTCAACGCTACATAAGTTTAAATCTTAAGGAAAACTGGCAAAGTGTTGTAATACTGCAATAAAAATATATATATTTATATATATAACACAAATATAAATCTCAAGTCTTCGATATAAGAGTAATAAATGTATCAAAAACACCCATCCATGCTATTACACTAAGACGCACGTCTGTGTCTTATCGTTATGCCCACTCTTGATAGTTCAGGAAGAGATTATAAATTGATTATAGCGCTCTCGATCTTATCAGGNCAGCTAGTCCATTGGTTATGTTGTAAAGTATCTGTCTCTCTAGTTTAAGTATGTGTTCTCTATAGATGTCACTTTATTAGTGATGGTGCCCACAGTCATTGTATGGAAATGGGTTCGTGTCTGCAAGTATGTTAAGCAATGTAAGTATGTCTTTATATGTTCAGCGACCTCTGACCCCTCCCACCTTCAACAAATACCAAGACACTGGCTGCATAGACCAGAAACCTGTATTCCGTGCCAAAATCTGCAAAAAAAAAACTCATTAATTCCTTCACTGCAGCTTGTCATTAAACTTATCTGTCAATGTAATAATAATAATATAGTATTATTAGTAATAATACTATATTACAGTTACTAATAATAATATTATTAGTAACTGTAACACTGGGTGTTACAGTTCCAGCAACAAACACTAGGAAACAATCGGAGCAGGTAGTCGGGACCGCCAGGGTGCAGGAGAAAGCATGGGATGTTCAATAATGTATTTCAAGAAAGGGGGAGGAGGAAAAGAGGGGAAGGGGTGATAGAAAGGAATAGAGAAAGAAAGAAAAGGGGGGGGGTGAACATCACAACATCACAAGGTGTCAGGTGTCAGGCACCGGCTCTGAGTGTAGTTGGAACCAGGGAGACCAGACCTAGTGGTACCTTGGTAGGGAGTCATGGAGGAGCGCTGTGACGTATTCCATGGATGAGACATACCAGATTCTGTTAAGAAGCATTAGTATTAGTAGGTGCCTCCGATTTTTTTTCCAGGCCCTGGCTATAAGCAACTTTGCAGCTTGGAAAACATGAGATAGGAATAAGTCAGTGGGTTTACCTATGACAGAGATGGGACGATGAAGCAGAAGTACCAAATTGTTACGATAAAGTAGGGAAATAAGGCCTTTGTGGCCGGTACAGTAAATGCAGTGGCGTTNAAAGGATGTCATGGATCGCAGCTTCCTGGTACGTGATTGTGACTGTATGAACCCCCTGATTTGTATGTAGGAGAAGTGCATTGACACAGGCTAGTTGGCTTGGAAGGAAGAGAAGGAGTGTGGTGTGAAGTACCNCAGCACGTGAGCATACCTAGTAATGTCATGTCTGCTCCACAGGTAGAGCAAACGCAGGAGAATGTTCATTTTTACAGCCTGAATGCCCCCAGTCCACGACATGTATTTCGTGCGCCAGACTAGGAGGCCGTCGATGCCAAATGCCTCCAGCGCTGTAAACATAAAAGGCCAGGAACCACGCTCAAAGGCCTTTTCTGTGTCCAAGGCCAGGAGGACAGATGGGTGTTTACTGGAAATAATGTGGTGGATTAAGGCAATCACCTGCCGTGTTTTATCCAGGGATTGACGGGATGAAGCTCACCTGGTCAGGATGGATCAGGTCGGCTAGAACCCTGTTAAGTCTGTTAGCCAGAACTTTAGCAAAATGTTTTATATCAGTGTTTAGAAGGGCTATAGGACAGACTGGGACAGACTGTGCGATCCTTGCCTGGTTTGGGAATGACGATAGTTAGTATAAAAATATATTTTAATGTACAAATGTGATTTGTGTTTTTTCTTTTCTTTCTTTTTTTCTTTCTTTACACATTTTTTTCACTCAAAAAAACGGCATAGTAGACTGTGCGGCTACTCTGCAAAGCTATTGAGAAATAATTTATATAAATATTTTTTTAATGCTGGACAAGCCAGCATAAAAAAATACATTTGAATAATTTTTTTTCAGGGATGAAACACGCTATCAATGAAGACGAAAGCTATAGAAGCCGTAGCCTCTGCGCTTACAGCTCCACTGACGCATGAAAGAGAGGTTGTGGCACAACAAACTTTGAATCTGGTCCCCTGTTTGTATGTGGGGAGATGGCATCAATTTTCTCACTAGCCCAGGGTACCACAGTTGTTTGTTATGGCTTTGTATACTTTGTATAGAGTGGCATTCCCTGGCTTCATATATACCACACACGTATTTTATATAATGTGTCCAGAACTTTAATATACCACACAAGTATACAAGCAGCTGAAACCCTCGTTATCATTTGTCACTGATATATGTGGATCCATTACCGCTTCTGGAAGGTGACATTGCAAGTATACATATGTACAAAACAAGAATAAAAGGTGCAGGTACATATTTCTGTTTTATTTTTGACATTGTATTAAGTCTATCGAGCACTTGCAATGATACATTCATGATACATAGAACAGTGGTAACATTCACATTTAATAAACACATCTCTTTCCCGACTAACTAAAGGAAATCTAGAGTTGCTTTGTGTTGCTGAGACCTCAGGGCAAAATATTGCCTTGAGAGTGGTGCAAATTTGCATTGCATGATAAGTGCCATAAAAATNATCTTTTGTCCCTTCCCATAGATTCAAACATTAATTAATTTATTTTATATATTTATTCAATGATGTATAAAATGTCTATTTAAATTCTCACAATATAAGTACTGTATATACTCGAGTATAAGCCTAGTTTTTCAGCACATTTTTTTGTGCTGAAAGTGCTCCCCTCGGCTTATACTCGAGTCATTGTCCTGTATGATGTCNATGAGTTATCCCAGCTTAAAATTNGGNGAAATTAAGGGCCTCGGTTTATATTCGNGTCGGCTTATACTTGAGTATATACGGTATAATTTCTTTAATTATTTTAACTAATAATATTTATTAAAAATATTATTAGAATACTTTAAGCATATAATGTTTACAAAAAATAAAGGTATAGAAGAGTATTGGTCTACAATTCTCTTGGAACATTTTGTCTACTTAGACATAACTTAGAGTTTAAACAATTGAGTCACAGACTCCACATATCCTCAAATTGCATTGAGCGAATTACTAAATATTAGCTTTCCCATTATCATAGATAACATTAGATAATCCAAATTTCTACTCCTTACAGTAAACTGGAACTAAATATATGTGTTTAAATCTACAGGTAGTAATTATAGTATCTATGACCCGGATCTACGTCAGTTTCATGCGCAGATCACATACACTGTAACATATGCTCATGTATACGGCAGATGTTACACACCAGTTTTATAAGTGTATTAAACAGTGAGGGAGGACCGGGTTTCTATATTAGCATGTCTAATCCCTGTACTTTAGGCGTGGGTAATCATACTAGGTAACCCGGCAGGACAGGGCTACACCAATATATATATATATATATTTAGAAACAGCTGTCTCCTGGGAGAAACAAATAAATGTTTGGGGTGGGACATTTATGCAAATCACACACAAAGCCACGCCCTTTATGTGCAATCATAGGCTTACTAAGGATCGGCAGGTCTTAATGTAATCAAGACTTGCAAATCAGGCCTTCAGGCATTTTGGCATTCCAGGAGAGTCAGAAAACCTGCTATAAGTATGCCATCACAATTATTTCTCATACTGAGGTTTACATAGGCTGATTCTCTAACCAAACAGTTCGTTTTTGTTCGGCCATGATTGCTTCTTTTACAGTACTGAGCAGAGAGTCTGTGTCGTTCCAGCTGTCAGGATACACTGTGCTGTACAGACATGGTAGGGCATCAAGTTCAGCCTCCTCCCGCTGGGCACACTCCAGCAGCAGATCCTCGCATTTTCCCCACCACTGTCGGGTTTTTCTATTGGAAATATAGACTTGTCAGAGTTACACAGCTCTCTAAATATTTGCAAGCCTTATTATGCTAATAACAAAACATATTTTACTAACATTCGTAAATTATAATTCGTGGATTATATCTTAACCAGGGAAGCAGAGAGAAGGCTGTAATTACCCAGACATAAGCCTGCTGCGGAGATCATACTGGTGCTGATTCTCTTTTTTAAATTATTGGTTGACAGTGACTATCTTCCATTGGGCTATACAGGGCCTAGCAGCCCAATGGGCCCAATGTCAGTATAGAGGATGTCAGTGTGAAGTGTCAGTGTTGGATAGCTGGAGACATGCAAGGGGAGAGATTTGAAGGCTTTAGACACATGCCCCCAACACCCCCTTTACTGGATAAACTTTAATAATAAGCTTTGGAAGAGGGAACAAGAAGTTAAAGTACCAGGTCCCAGAATCCCTCTTGACGACCCTGAGGTGTTTTCAGAGGGAAATTGATATTTGTGGACCTTGGACTGGGGAACAATTATGCCTAATAATGGCCAATAATATATAGCATTTCATTGGTTTTTGGAAAGTAAATTGTACTCACTTCAGTTTTTTGGTGCTCTTCTCGGTCAGTGGGATATGCAGTATAATNGGATATATACCCACACGGAGCAAAGCAGAGAGGCAGGAAAGGCCAAGTTCCAATATGCAGTGTGCATTCTGTGGTGTAAGACATTGTTAAGCACATTTCAGATATATCATCATATTCAGTGTCATATTCTTCTACAAAATGTAAAAATGGGATTTACCTGCTGGGCTATGGATTCCACATTCTGTCTAGTATAGCAGCAGTGTATGTCCTCTCCATCTTTTTCACCAATAATATCTCCACGCTGATATCTTGCTGCATACTCTGCATCCGTCAAGCATTCTAGATGTAAGAGAGCACATTCTAGATGTGAGAGCACATCACCAATGCTGTAATATGAAGTCCTGACCAGAATCTGTGCATATGCCCATTTTAGTGCAGTTTCTGCAATGTTTTTGTACTTTGCTTATGTGATGTTATCACACACGTNATAAAGAAACAATGATGTTACACAATGAGAGGCAGTATGTAGAAAATACCTGTATCACACTTCATAAAGTCTGTGTTTCCACAAAGTTTCTCACTCAATATTCTCCCCAGCAGAGAAGGCACCAGCAGGACTGGACGAGGGACTGCGCTCTTATAGTGTGTTACCAGGGTGTAGGGCATCAGTGTCAAACAACTTCTTCCCAATGAAGAACTAGCAGTGGCCTCTGAACACGAATAAAATAAAAACAATATCATATTTCTATGTAAAAAAATAATGGTATAGTGGTATAAAATAATAATGCAAATTCTATAGTAAATACATCTGTCTATGTATAAGACATATGCACTGAGCATACCACTAGCTGTAAATCATTACTGATTTATAATTATTCTTTTTAATCCTATTTATTTTACTGCTGCGCTATTAATTTTGCACATTCAAAACAACATTTCAAACTGTTTTCCAGTGTTTCAGTCTTAGGGGCTGATTCAGTCTGGAGTGAAGACGGGAAAAATTCAACATGGTTTTCACATGAGAGTGTAATGCTGGGTACACATCAGAAAGATCATCTTTCCAATCAACAGATAAATGACCCTCACAGCAGAAATCTATAACATGTGTACTCACATAAAATGCATTTTATGTGATTTCTGCTGTGAGGGTCATTTATCTGTTGATTGGAAAGATGATCTTTCTGATGTGTACCCAGCAGTGGTCGAAGTGGAAATTTAAAAGTGGGGGTATGGACATTCAGAAGTGGCGGTATGAAAACACAGAAAATAATAGAAGTCAATGGAGATTTTTAATTTGTTCATTACATCAGTGGGAGAAGTGCCGGTATGGCATACCCCTGTATACACCCCCACTTCGAGCCCTGGTACCCAGCATAAGTCATGAGGGTGTAAATCAGAATNACATGTGTACTCACATAAAATGCATTTTATGTGATTTCTGCTGTGAGGGTCATTTATCTGTTGATTGGAAAGATGATCTTTCTGATGTGTACCCACTACCCAGCATAAGTCATGAGGGTGTAAATCAGAATCTGGCCCATATAGAATATTTGTATGATGATTCTTGTTTAGTCCATTAAAGTGACATTATTTTATTCATTATGTTTTGACACTATGCTACCATCTTATACACCCAGGACAGGTTTTGTGGCAGTAATTGGCATTAAGTCACTTGTGTCAAGCCCAAATCTGGGACATTTGCTGACTTTCTCATTACACTTAAGATGTGTAAAAAAGAACATTTATAGTGGTATTTACCTTCACATCGACAAATGCCACAATCTAGAGNTGTCCAGAGCAAATGAGAACTGCAACGATCAGTAATCACTATACGGACTTCCTTCTTTGGCTGTGAGATAAATAGAAAATGAATGAAATGATTAAAAAGAATAGTGTTGATATAAATTATGGAGCATTATTTTATTAAAACCTTTATATAATAATTTCATTTTTATTGGCTTCACACCATAGATTTCAGATCCAAGCTAAATCAGTACAAAATGGTTAGGGATCAGAACAAGCCAAGACAGTACCATATCCAGATACATGTCCACTCACCTGGCGTTCCATTCTGTTTTGCCATGTCATGCGCTGAATGGAACTTATTAATTGCTGTTGAGCTCTGTGACATAAATTAAGATTTTAGAGGTTATTCAATTGTTGTTGTAACACATTGCTCACTTCTAGACAAGGTGCGATTGCTGTTACATAGAAAAGCTATGCTAATGAATAATGAACGTTCCAGTTACTTACTGACGATAATTAGGGATTATTCCTGATTCTCCGTCCTTCATAGTGTAGGCATTGACTCNGTGAGCATACCATTGGCATCGATTTTTGAACATGGTGTTTGTGACATGTAAGATATCGCCACATGTCACCTGGAGGCCTCCTTCAAAACGCACAGGNATTGACTGGTTGACGCGCACATAAAACGAGTCTCCAGATGTGGCCAGGCCACTTTCTATGTCTTTCAAAAGTTTCCTGTACTCTAAAGTGAAAAATATTGATTACCAAGTCTATTTATATAAATAAATAAAGCAACATATGCCCGTCTTATTCTCCTTACCATCCATGTTACATCGGACAGAAAGGCAGCAAAATCCCTTAACCCTATTAAGGATGCAGTGAGCATCTTCAAAGGTCATTCCTTCCAGGCTCATCTTGTAAGCAGGGTTCATGACATCGAAGTCTACCTGGAAAGACACAAAATGGAAGACATAATTTGTGTACTGTATGTAGTTGAAGTTGCATCTGCTAATAACAATAATTGCAATTTCATCTGTTTAAACAAATACTCTATTTGTAGTCATTAAATAAAAGCGTTAACCAGAGGTAAAAATATTATGGCATGGTGAATAACAACAATTCATGTACCCACTGACTGATATCAATGACAAGAATGACCACTTCATTAAAATATAAGACCAATTGTTTAATTTCTTGTTCAATGTAAAGAGACATGTAATTATTGTGATAGGGTGAAGATTGAGGTTGTTTTTAGAGTTTAGGGTATTGTAACCATGAACACTGTGTTACAATATACTGACAGATGCAAGTTAAAAACCCTCGAGGTTGAGGAAAGTGATCACTTAAACTTGTCAGTCACTTAGGCCTTTACTAAGCAGGGAGATTGAAGAGTGGGGATGTTGCCCATAGCAAACAATCAGATTTGAGCTCACATTCTTCAGTGTGTAAAATGAAACTGAGTGCCTCCACTTCTTTTTGTAAACTGTTTTTTCAAATTTTCAAATTGTGGAGGCTCTGGCCTATATTTCATGAAATGTAAATGTGAGTGGAGATATTGCCCAATATGTATTAGAAATGTGACAGCTAAACTCTCCATTTTTCCATGCTTGCTGCTTAGNAAGTATATGCCTCTTTCTGTGCTCATAAATAGCTTTATATGTAGTGTCATGTGTATAATGTGTTAACTGTATGTATGTACGCTTATGATGTGCATGTGGTCTGTTGGATCCATGTCACACATGTACATGCAGCATAAGATTAGAGTGGTTGCGGAATGACACCCGCCATGGCAGCCTGACACTTTGAACTGAGACACATTTACATTGAAAGTTTAGGGATCCGCCTATTGGAGGAAACTTGATGCTGATCAGCTTAGCTCAGTATAAACGGAATAAAACCTCCTATATGTGCATGTGTCAACACATTCCCCAACCACTGTGATTGCTGTCGCATAATCTCTTGGCTTGTATGAGAGTGAGGCCTTAGGGGGTTCTAAGTGTCATTGTGTAAAAAGTAGATTTTGGCTGGGGGGGAAATTGCAGAGGACAGGAATATATCTTAATCTCATATTTCAGCAATTATCGAGTCCCGATACACTGGGTACTGAAAGCATTGAGAGTGATATATATACTGTGTGGGTTTGCCAGAAGTCGGGGGATACAGTAAATATAGTTGTTCAGTCTGATTATTTTACCTGACATACACAATAGTTGATACTAACCGCCATGATCTGATATCCTGGCATCAAGGACATTTCATCAGCTGCAGACTTCTGGGTCACTTGGTGAATGAAGATTCCTGTCTTGTTCCCACCTATTATGCTTATCTGTTTTAGTAAGTCGTCTCCCTGAAAGGCAATCATCGTCACTCTGCTAGTTATTCTCTGAGCGTGACGTCTTCGCACTGGGCTGCTGAAAGAAACAGGACTGTTTAAATACATAGAAATACTTTTTATGCATCAAGGTCATTNATTTGAGTAGCAATTGTTTTATAAATAAAAAGTACATTAATAAATAGCTTTTAGTTACATATGTTTTCCCTGTTATTTTATGTTACTTATAAATATTACCAATTAAGAAACAATACAAACATTAATGTTTATTGTCTAATGGAATACTAAATCAAGATAGTAATAATTACAAAATATATTTACACATCATGATGAACAGTCCTTTATGTAACACTTAACATAACTCCCTGTATAAATTCAGAGTATTGTTTATTAAGACATTGCTAGCAACTATAATTGTGGAACTGGTTTAAAATCATTCTAGTGTGTGGCCAAACTAACTTTACAAAAAAATGATAAGATGCCAGTTAAATGCTAGTGCACCATAATCTGACCGATCTGAATTCTGGATTGATATTGTGCGCTGGGTCGCTGCAGAACACAAGACACTGAAATAATATATATATATATATATACTCACCGCAGCTGCAGTTATCGCCAGAGAGGGTAGTATCAAAGAGGTGAGGAAGTTTGTTTCTGATTGAGAGAAATAACTTCCTCTCCCCTAGGCTGAAGCCTGTACCGGAGCCTGGGTATGTACTGGGTATATACTAGGTATGTACTGGGTATGTATCAGGCTCAGGTACTGGCCTCATCAGAGGGAAGAGAAAGTTTGAAAAAAGGGAAGAAAGTTGGCCGGCACTATTACAAGAAAGATAAACGTTCTAGTGAATGGTGCTGATAACGGGGCAGGTT
>JABWIB010013158.1:0-13041 GCA_016617825.1 Platyplectrum ornatum
TGTTTAAATATTTTTTTTTTCTGTGTGACAGGGTCATCACAAGATGATTGTATTTATAGAAATACATTTCATAGTTAAATCATCCATTTTTAACTATTTAAAAGTTGCAATCAAAGCAATACCTATATATATATGTTTTATTGTCTTATTTTTTTTATAAATGTTATTATGGCATTAAAGTTTAGAGTAATTGTATGAGTAACTGCTTATACTTAATCAGTCTAAAAACGTAATGTGTATGACATCATCCAGAAGTGATATGCCATGGTATTATCTGGCTATATGCTTTATTCTCTGACACCTGTGAGACTAACAATATACAGTAACTCGCTTGGTTTGATGATAGGAACAATTATTTTTACACTGTGGTCCTTGGTTCATTTCTGATCTGTTTAAGCATTGCTTATATGTTGTGTATTTGGCCCATACTGCTCCTCGTAATTATACTGTAGACCATTGTGCACTAGTGTATTGTACACTATGAGAATCATTGCAAGTGTCATTAACTNTATCTCTAATAACAACANTTCTTTGAACAGGTTGTTAGAAGCNGCATATATTAAGGCTATNGAAAAGTGGCAGTCATTGACAGATCATGAACATAAGCGTTGTGATGACTGCTCCAACAATCAGTTTCAGGTTTGTCTTGAACAACAGAAATGCTTTTGCGCCATGTCTTAAAGCTTCTAGGATAAAATGAGTTGTGACATAGCAGTGAAGATTAAATTTGTAACAGATACAACCACGCTAAAGAACTGGCTTATGATTTCACAGTGGTATTACCAGACTTAGTCCAGTATTTAAGTGGATGGAATAAAAGCCCATTACTAGCGCTTGCTTTTCATATAAGAGCACTGCAATATCTTTGAAAGGGCAAAAAGGCAATTGGGTTTTATGCCTATACTTTTGGTTTTATGACCATTGTACATTGTTATAAGTGCACATGTCATTGTTTTTATTTGGATCTTGATTTCATCCCTTTAGTTTCATCCTATTTCCACATTCCTTCTAAACGACTGTCTCATTGTGGGGCCAATCCAGAGGTGAATGCACGTCTGATGGTGTAGTGTGTCTTGGTATGATTTTGCACCGAGCATGCTCAGACACCATGTACATGCATTGCGTCAGTTCAGAAATAAAAGCAAATATATGTGATACCGGCTACAGGGGGTTGTAGAAAGCAGTAGAGATGGATGATTACACAAAATGGTGGTTGCTCAGATTAATGTATAGGTTCATTTAGTACAGGGGTAGAACTTGCTGAGAAACATGTTTTATATCACAGATAGAATGGTATAGTTAGTTACTGGATAATTGCAGTGTGCTGAGAGATGAACATTGCAGCAGGATTTCAAGGTTAACAAAATGCTTAAGAAATTCTTGAAGTTCCAATTTTGACAACCCATGACATGCTTGCTGTATTAGTTAATATGACATCTGTACCACATAAAGAAAAAATGCTACTGGAGAAACACATACTATTTAGCAGTCACATTCTAGAAAAGGTAATTGTTCTGAAGATGGTGTTACTCTGTAAATAGCAGTTTCAATCCTTCTGTCTGTGAAATCAATGACCTCGTCACCACCTTTTCTTCCATACGCATGTACTGTATGTTGGGATCTTTACCTAGATTCAAAGGCAACTACATGGAACCTTAAGCAAGTATGACAGGTTGCATAGTAATACAATACAAGCACACTGCAGCTACATTCCCAGATACAATCTTTTTCTCCAAACTCCAAACACAAGTTGAGTTATTTATATGTAGTATTTTTCTTTTTTTTAACCAACAAACTACAGTGTAGTAGCAACATTTACATACCGTACCTGTAGTACCTGTAATAATATACTGAATACGTAGTAATACTTAGTAATATTGTTGTTATATACTTCAACAAACAGCTAAACGTTATTTTAGTTCAAAATATATACTTTAAATAGCTGTATTATGTTGTTCCTTTCTGCAATGGTTAAAAGGAATATCAAATAAAATGATTAATATCTTCAGTTGTATGAACCCAAATATATTCCAAAGAAAATGGACCATGTACGAGATTATGACTACAGTCATGCAATGTAAATCATAATAAGCTTTATACAAATCTTTTTAGATTTTAGAATAATCTCTGGCTTCAACAACACATTGCTGAAAATATACAAGGTTGTACATCTAGAACANTGATACGGTTAACAAATAAAATATTTTTATCAGAGTAATACTAAAATGGATTCTTGTTAGAATCAATTCAAATCATTTGTTGTGTATTGTGTGACATTTAGTGCATTGTTTTTATCTATTTACATGTCTGTATCCTTGGATAGGGCCGACTTGTTCTGTCTACTGTGTCTGAGCGATAGAGTTTCAGAGTTTTGAAAACCAATCACATCTCACTTAAAGAGATGGTGGTGTGAATTTCATACCAGACCCATTGTCGTAAAAGTAACTGTTGCGGCTGTGCTTTGAATATAACTTCATAGAGGTTAGAAAAAAAAAAAAGCTTCTGTTCAGATTTTTTTCTGTTTTGCAGACAGTGTACAGTTTGCAGCTGTCTGACTTTCGACAGTGATATGGATCTGACTGTATACTATGTATTGGGGGCCATGCATGCAGCTGGAACGAAGGCTGTACATTTAAAAAACAATGCAGTGTTCTGCTCGTTAATTGGTGACTAATAAAATGAAAACTCAGTGGTTCCTAACTGTGAGAGCCTGTATCTGATATCACAAATCCATAAACATCACACAGTTTTGGTGGTTCAGACCACGACTAATTGAAATATGAAGCATACTGATCAAATTTAATGTTACTAGCATACTCTGTCCTTGGGGACAGCAAGGCAGCAAAACATAATGTAGTACATTCTGTAGTACATATAGTGATTGAAATAGCTAACCCTGATATCTGTGAGTCCCCAATGGCCAGTGCTACATCCAATGAAGTAACTGGATAATCACTTACTGAACGAAGCAGATGTCTTTATTATGTATCTATAAAGGGTTTCATATAGTTGTGTCAACATTTTATTAAGGAGTACAATTTAAAATGCACAGAATCCTGCAATGTTTGACAGTGACATCTTTAAAGTTCTATAAAGTACTTCTACTTTATAAAATATGAAGTAAAGTAGATAGAGAGTAGACAAAGAAAAGTTAGAGAATTTTAAACGGGGTTGTTTAAATGCCATTGAATGACCCTTTCTGCATAAGGGTATTATTTTATCTATTTCACTTACTAGATGAAGCATTACATTTACACATCACATTTAACACATTTTGTGGATAGTGCCCCATGACCTTGTATGCTTTTTTAGGTGAACACTGAATAAGGCATATTTCATTAATTTATGGTAATCATATGCTTGTTGTATGGGAGCTAATTTCTTCATTTTACTTATTCCTCTTTCTGTGCTCAAAAGTTCAATGGAGACTTAATTCATTCAGTATGTTTCTGTGTTGCCTATTTTGTATTGTGTTCATGAAGACAAAGTTATTTATTTTTCGGCTGTTTTGTTATTAGGTGGCATTTATTTGGCATTCTATTTATATCAATTGTGTACCAAAAACATACAATTATTGTAATTTCTTTTTACTTTTACCCTCCGTATAAGTGAATATTTTAAGTTGAAAATAGTTTAGTTATAAACACTCTGACCCTGTTAATTAGTACTACATACAGGATTATTATGAAGAAAATATAGCACTGTTTATCATATAAAAGAATTAACAATACCATTCAGGTGATACAATTCATTATACAGTCTTATTATATAATTGTCTTCGTATTAAAACATAGCAGTAGAAGGGTATGGGTAACAAATCTATGGAAAACAGTAGTAAAATGGAAAGAAAATGGAATGGAAAAAAATGGAGAAGAAATGAATTCACATATGGGTTGTACATGGTTGTAGAGATACATTTCTATTCCTTTTGGTACTATATAATAATTATGTATATATCTTGGAAATACAAGATTTCTGGTTAGTAGATATTCTGAAAAATCTTATCATGAGTGTGAGTTAAGTCTACACTACCAGCATATTTAAGGGCATTGGGAAAACACAAAATCTGTGATTTTTTTTTGTGTGTAAAAGAAGAATTTGGAGATATTTCCCAAAATCCAATTGTTGGTTATACAATTTGAGGTATCCGCACTCAGGTGTAAAATGAACGATAGGTGAACAATAATGTTAATATGAAAGATTACTTATATATGTCATTTAAGAGACATGCCAGGAGTAACATAAAGAATAACATACAGTGCTTTTCATTCTGAAGATAAAATGATTTACTTTACATTGACACAACCTCCATTCATTCTCACATGATTGATTTATCTTCACTTTNATTTATAATATGGCTCATACTTTCTTGTGCCAACATTAAGAAATTTGTGTCTGGTGTAGTGGATAGTAGTAGTAGTTTATGTCTGTTGTGGCTATGTACATTACCTGCAACAGACTTGAAANATACAGATATAGACTATGGACAAAATGACCAAATCCAGACCTCCTCTATNCAACTCCATACCTTGTACAGGTTTCTGGACGCTTAAGTGTGCATGCCTTGATACTTATCAATTTCATATAGTAGAAATATACATTCTAGGGCAGTGATGGCTAAACTTTTCAGCTTGGTGTGTCAAAAATCGGAAAAAAGCATAGTCTTCCTNNGGCTTTGTGTCACTTCAAGAAATATCAATAATTTGGTCATATTTGCAGCCCCAACAAGGATTGANTTATATTTTTAATATATTTATTAGTTCAGAAAGCAAAAAAACTATTAAAGATTTACTTTAGTGACTCTGTTGCTGAATTGCATTTGCAGGATTGTATTTAGTACACTTCAGGGCCAAGCAAGCGCTGTTATCTTCAGCTGTCATTGTGTTTCTTTTATTTGTTTTGNTTTTTTTNNTTTTTNNTNNNTTTTTTGTTTGCTTTTTGAAGCTTTTTGTATTTTTGAATTTTTCTCNCAGATTCTGAACAACTTTCATTTTGAGGTGAAATTAACCTCTTAGCCTACTAAGTGACCTTGGCCTTTCAATTTTCAGTTTTTTCCCCCCTGAGAACACTGTTAGGTCAACCATTTATTTACAGGTCGCTTTCAAAACACAAATGTCACTGGAGCATTTTTTAATCTACTCTCTTCTGCGGTGTCAGATTTGAATATATATCTGCAATGCTGCAAATCAGATATTTCCCTGCACTAGAGGCATTCTTAATATTATGTATGACAACAGTAATAGCATTGTTATCCATCTTCTCTCAGATAAACAAAACTCATTTAGATTTTTTGGTAAATGCACAAGGCTTGGAAGTCAGAACTTTTACACCTTCGTTATGAGGTCTTCTAGTGAAAATCAAAAAAAACAAAGTCGCTGTCTGTAAAGATTATAATAATGCCGGTCATAGCCTAAATCCTAGTAGTCCTATAATCGTACNATTTTTCCCAGTGGATTACATCTGTCGTTAGACTTGCCGGTTAATGTAAGATGTTCAGAAACGTGATCCAGAATATTTGCCGTTAATATGTTAAATAACATTGGTAAACGTTATGGGTCTAAGTAATTTTGAATGCCCTATGAGGATAAGGATAAAATGTTATTAAAGGTCTCTCTCCAACATAGTTTAAGTGAGGTGATGTAAAATATCCTAAAGTGTCAGGTTTTACTGTTGAATATTTATTTATTTAGAAAGCAGTAAAGTTATAGATAATCTTTGGACCACTATGAAATAGATATTAAAGTGTATTCCTCATTTCAGCTGTCATATAACAGAGATATCACAGCGCTGCCTAGAGTGTTACACAATCGCTGTAAAACACTAATAGCTACTGTTATGCTTATATTGACATATAATATATCCCAGGGCTGCTCAGCACAGTCTGTAAGGGTCACAGCCAGTTAGAANTAACATTACATTAAATGTCATGCCACTGTGCAGGTTGTCCATTTTTCTGTCTATCCAGTAAACTGTCTATCTGGAAGAGTCATTAAAGAACATGATTATAAGAAGTGGAAGGATGTGATATAGATGACAGGAAGACGAGTAATATAATTTGGTTACCTATTGACATGCTTATTTCGACATACATGGATCGGTGTTTCAGGAGCGTTTCAACAAAATAAGCTACAGAGAAAAATGTGAATTGATATAGGGTAAATGAATTCAAAGGAGTGTAGGTTATATAGATGGTACATGTCTGCTAACAACATGGTTAATGAATATAGCATTGAAGTGGGTNATGCCTGTAGACTCATTTACTACAGTGGGGCAAATTTACAAAATATTATCTTAATTTTAACATCATTTTCATAGGAAAAATAGCATCATTCATGAATAATCTTTCCTATGTTTTGCTAATAAAAAGATTGTCACATTCTGTTGCCCATTCACATAAGATATAACAAACTTTAGTCATTGATTAAAGTCATTTAGTAATTAATTTTAGTCATTGATACTACTCTTTGCCATGATGTGGGGGACAAAAATAGGTGAATTACACTTGATTTGGATGTGAGTGGTGCACCCAGGTGCTTTATTAATAGGATTGAGCCACCCTAAAATACGGAGAAAGCAATACAAATGGCACTGCTATAAGGTAGGAAACGGCTGGATGTGCATTGTACCTTATTATGCCAGCACCTGAGCTCATACTATCTGTAATTAGGTTTTATAAAGCTACATTTCATCAGCACATAATATACGTGAATTTTTCCCTTTTTGCTTTTCATTTATAAGAAGCGACATCTTAACAAATATGAATTGTACAGATGTGGACAAAATTTATATATAAAATCACTATCTTTGCTTTAGCAAACATTTTTATTACTTGTTAAATGAATTACTTTANTCATTCATTCATTCACTTATTCATTCAGTTTTGTCCCAGAAATAAAAAAAAAATTTCCTTTATCTCTAAGTTTTATAACCTTTAAAGAGTATTAAACGGTACATGCAAAAGAAAGTCACTATTATTGGTTTTCCCATTGACAAATTCTTTGATTTAAAAAAAAAAACAACTTTCTTTTATTAAAGATCGTCATTGCAAATCACATCTTTCATAACTATATGTAGACCTGTTAAATTTTTTTTTATTAAAACAGGAGTTTGCCCTGTTTTTTTCCCAATCATTCTATGAGATATTAAACTGCATAAGCTGCAGCTGTAGGAAATAGAGGCAGGGATTTTCAGAGGGATTTGGTCTCCCTGTCTCACTGCCTATAGTGATCATATTATCATACCTATCACACATAACAAAGCTCTAAATCTGGAATTCAGATAAACTAGTCGGATCTTTGAAATACAAAAATCCAAACATATGCTGTTACATTNCTTGTCACCGCTGGCTTCTTTAACGTGGATTTTGTAAAATAGGAGATAGGTTGATCATCAGACTTTGTACACAACACACGTTAAATAAAAATTATTATCTTGCTATGTTGACACAGACTAAAATTATGGTGGGCGGCGGGGGGGAGGGGGGGCACAGCAGTTATTTTTTTCCCCCTCAGTTATATAAAACAAGCACTCTACAAACTAGAAAATCAAATGATCATCATAATACAAAAAGGTTAATGAGCATGAGGTTAGAGGCTTGTTTAAAATGAGTAATGAAGACTGCTGCGCTGATGTGGAGATAATACCTATGTACTTCTCTATTGCTGAAGCCACAGCTCTTTACCAAGTGCTTTGTTTAACATGGTAAGTGATGAACAAAAAGTTCACGTTAAATAGATTTTCATTTCTGGAGAAAACAAAATTACGCACAGATTTTTTCTGTTGGGTGAAAACAGGTATTAATTATGCCAGCAATAGCTCTCATTACTTTACTATGTTTATTTTTAAGGTGAATAAAAGCTAAAAGGTTTACTATTCTTGCTTATGCTATAACTNATTTGCTATAAACTACTTTATAACCTTGTAAATACTTTATGCTGAAATATAAAGTTACTGTAACACTGCCTTCTACTGGACATCATTCGTTTATTACTTGAGAACATGTATTTTATTACATGTTTGCGTTTTCTAGTCTGAATCAAACACTGGAATGAATACCTTAAAAAGAACGTGAACGCATACAGTGCCCTTATGGTCTATGTAAATGATACAGAAACTCTTCAAAAGATTTCTGCTATAAAAGTTGTTACATTACTTTTTTTGTATTTCATATTTTCAATTAGACTTTTATGTATTCATTCTAATGATAATGTAACATTAATAATCAGTGCCTTCCATGTAAGCAGTAGATAGCTAAGCTAAAAAATCTTCTCATTGCAGTGTGCAGAGAAATAATATTTTTTGTGGCTTGATAAAAATAACTAGATAATGATAGTTTATGGAAAATAGAAAAAAATTGATGCTACCACTATACTATGTTTAATAAATATTTCCAAATATAGTTATGTTTATTACTGTTGTTAGTTATATTATTATTANTAGNAGTAGTATTATTTTTATTTATTACATGTGTTTTTACAGTGCCAGGTTGTTACATTGCTCTTTATAATTTATCACAAGCTTTAGAAATAAAACTGGGTAATTAATGACAAACTTACAGGTAGATAATATGAAAATATGCAATTTCAAGAAACATTTAGACAAAGTGTTAATGGACATGACATTTTTGGCTGTATATTTTGGTAAGGTATTGCATACTTCTATACTGCCCGTAGCAGAATTAATTAGTGATTGCATTCAGTAGCGTGGGAAAAATTATTTCACTTTGTTTTTCCTCTACAAGTCAAACTTTAGATACATAGCCTAAGGCGAAATTTTAAAGCAACCCTATCAAGAAAGAATTGAAAATAAGCACTTGCTAGCATACTCAATGAAATAGAAAAAAGTACAATGGTTTGAAAAATGAAACCATAATTCCCCTGTAGACTTTGAATCTACTGAAAGTGTTTAGTATGTACATAATAATGAAGCTATAAGACATTGTTTTATGTAAGCACAGATTTTATAACAAAAGCAAAATATTTTTCACATTCTTTGTTTGAATACGGTAATGCCATAAATGGAAAGAAACATTTATATATTTTACTTTTGTTAGTACAAAAATAATATTGTGTAGTAGAAGCATTTTGTAACTTGTAAGTAAGAATCAATATGTATATAAAATATATTGTATCACAAAATACATTTTAAACAGTTAAAGATGATAAACTTAATTAGCTTATACATGTATTTAGTTATTTAATAATAAGAAAAACACACTATTTATTCTACATTGTGCTAATAAAATGTACTAGGACATTTGCTATGTTTTCCATTTTAGGTGTTTATAGATTTATGCTTTCAGTTAAAATATATGAAATTGGTATTTTAGTGGTATTTGGTATTTTAGTATATTGCTCTCTTATAGTAAAACACATCACTAAAAAATGTTCTACAGTACTTAAGTGACCCAACAAACAACATATCAAAGCACATTATTATGCTACATAAATATCAGTTATGTTTCAGTGGAAATATGAACTTGTATGTGTTCTACTGTTTACATAATCATCTTTATTATGTACGTATTTTGCTCATCAATTAAATGTTTTTTATTCTTTTTTTTTCAGAATGTATAATTTTTCTAATCTGCACATGACATGTTCAAGGAAAATGAAATGTTTAAATATTTTTTTTTTCTGTGTGACAGGGTCATCACAAGATGATTGTATTTATAGAAATACATTTCATAGTTAAATCATCCATTTTTAACTATTTAAAAGTTGCAATCAAAGCAATACCTATATATATATGTTTTATTGTCTTATTTTTTTTATAAATGTTATTATGGCATTAAAGTTTAGAGTAATTGTATGAGTAACTGCTTATACTTAATCAGTCTAAAAACGTAATGTGTATGACATCATCCAGAAGTGATATGCCATGGTATTATCTGGCTATATGCTTTATTCTCTGACACCTGTGAGACTAACAATATACAGTAACTCGCTTGGTTTGATGATAGGAACAATTATTTTTACACTGTGGTCCTTGGTTCATTTCTGATCTGTTTAAGCATTGCTTATATGTTGTGTATTTGGCCCATACTGCTCCTCGTAATTATACTGTAGACCATTGTGCACTAGTGTATTGTACACTATGAGAATCATTGCAAGTGTCATTAACTNTATCTCTAATAACAACANTTCTTTGAACAGGTTGTTAGAAGCNGCATATATTAAGGCTATNGAAAAGTGGCAGTCATTGACAGATCATGAACATAAGCGTTGTGATGACTGCTCCAACAATCAGTTTCAGGTTTGTCTTGAACAACAGAAATGCTTTTGCGCCATGTCTTAAAGCTTCTAGGATAAAATGAGTTGTGACATAGCAGTGAAGATTAAATTTGTAACAGATACAACCACGCTAAAGAACTGGCTTATGATTTCACAGTGGTATTACCAGACTTAGTCCAGTATTTAAGTGGATGGAATAAAAGCCCATTACTAGCGCTTGCTTTTCATATAAGAGCACTGCAATATCTTTGAAAGGGCAAAAAGGCAATTGGGTTTTATGCCTATACTTTTGGTTTTATGACCATTGTACATTGTTATAAGTGCACATGTCATTGTTTTTATTTGGATCTTGATTTCATCCCTTTAGTTTCATCCTATTTCCACATTCCTTCTAAACGACTGTCTCATTGTGGGGCCAATCCAGAGGTGAATGCACGTCTGATGGTGTAGTGTGTCTTGGTATGATTTTGCACCGAGCATGCTCAGACACCATGTACATGCATTGCGTCAGTTCAGAAATAAAAGCAAATATATGTGATACCGGCTACAGGGGGTTGTAGAAAGCAGTAGAGATGGATGATTACACAAAATGGTGGTTGCTCAGATTAATGTATAGGTTCATTTAGTACAGGGGTAGAACTTGCTGAGAAACATGTTTTATATCACAGATAGAATGGTATAGTTAGTTACTGGATAATTGCAGTGTGCTGAGAGATGAACATTGCAGCAGGATTTCAAGGTTAACAAAATGCTTAAGAAATTCTTGAAGTTCCAATTTTGACAACCCATGACATGCTTGCTGTATTAGTTAATATGACATCTGTACCACATAAAGAAAAAATGCTACTGGAGAAACACATACTATTTAGCAGTCACATTCTAGAAAAGGTAATTGTTCTGAAGATGGTGTTACTCTGTAAATAGCAGTTTCAATCCTTCTGTCTGTGAAATCAATGACCTCGTCACCACCTTTTCTTCCATACGCATGTACTGTATGTTGGGATCTTTACCTAGATTCAAAGGCAACTACATGGAACCTTAAGCAAGTATGACAGGTTGCATAGTAATACAATACAAGCACACTGCAGCTACATTCCCAGATACAATCTTTTTCTCCAAACTCCAAACACAAGTTGAGTTATTTATATGTAGTATTTTTCTTTTTTTTAACCAACAAACTACAGTGTAGTAGCAACATTTACATACCGTACCTGTAGTACCTGTAATAATATACTGAATACNAGTTCACATTCTCCAGAGTGTAAAATGAAACTGAGAGCTTGAATCTGATTGGTTGCTATGGGCAGCTTCCCCACTTTTCAATCTCACTACAATCTCACCNCTTAGTAAATATACCCCAAANGGTTTAATAATCAGGATATCCTTTTTTACCAACGAGCAATGTACATTTAACATTAGACATGAAGGGCACTTTTTTTTTGTTAGGAAGCTATACATTATGCACTATACATTATGGACAGTACCAGCCTATTACATAGATAGTTTCTTGAAGTGCAGAGGATGGTATAAAGTAAGGCTGTGTTTATTTTTATTATATGGTTGTAACTACTACTGAATTGAAAAAAAGCCTACAAATGGAACAAAAAAACTACAAACCACACATCATGCTGTCAAGTAGCAAGGCAAATAAAGTTGGATAACTATTACAGGCAAAGGGTNTAAATCGTAAAAAAAGACATTTGGCATCAAGAAAAATACAGAACAATATGAGGCGCACAACATGGAGCAGGAGGGGACAACAGGAAACCAAGCTGGGAAGAACTCTACCAAGGGTCATCGCAGGCGAATTCAAAGTCAAGAGAGTGAGCCAATCCCAGCCAGGGAGCCCCACTATATATATATATGAACAAATTTTTGGTGCCTCAAGGAGAAGTACACTAGTGCAGAACATTCCAAGACANCGGGTGCAAAAAGGGAAAGCCAGTGTGTAGCTATAACAAACTTTTGTGAAAGTGGTAAAGACAAAAATGTATTTGTAGCAGGAGGAGCCATGGGAGTCCTACAGAGTAAGCCTTCAAAAGCAGACCAGGGGAGTGTACAAGCCTATATGATAGATTCTCCCACAGAAGCAGAAAACCATTGGGCACTGCCAGAGCATATTTCAAAAGTTGGCAAGAGTATGATGGCAACAAGAGCAAATAGGATGAGGTTAAGCAAGAAATGGGACAGTAGGAATTATTCAGTAAAGGGTCTTTACCTGGCTTGGCTATCACCATAATAAGAGCCACAGACATGGAAGGAGAAATGCGGCCAGCCTACATAATAGAGTGGAATTGCTTCAGCAATTTAGGAGNTAGAAATGCATGAAATTGTTACCTCACCATTAAGGAAACCGTAAATAACTATTTCAAGCTTCGCAACAGTAGTAGGGGGAATTAATGAGGTCTATAGCAGGCTGNAGCAAAGAAGGGAAGACAATAGTTTACAAATAAGAAGAAAAGGTGTAGTTGGCAATATATGTGTAGAAGGAGCAGTAAAATTAACATAAGACCTTTGTGATGGCAGAATATAGCCAAGCTAGGTATCAGTGCATTTGAGAGGATAGCAGGAAGAAAGGAGCTGCCATGCCCAAACCCAGTAACACAGCAGATTGATCCTTCTAAGGAACAGTGGGTGATGTCATAGCCCTGTCCCAGAACCCATAGTTGTAACAGATAGTTGAGTTTGATGAACAGTGTCTGGCTTACTGGTCCTGGCCAACCAGGGGAGATTTTAGAGGGCAAAAGCCCATTTTCATTGTGCTCCTGTTTTTTAATGCCCAGCTTAGTGTGCCAATTGATCACTGAAC
>JABWIB010013159.1:6277-17831 GCA_016617825.1 Platyplectrum ornatum
TTGTATGCACTGGAGCAGCGTGGATGCACTGGAAAATGCACTGGAAAATGCATGGGCAGTTCAGCTTAATAAGCAAGTGGCCATCCGTCTCTCATTTAAATATCTGGCTTTCCAGATACATGTCACGAAGTCGCAGGGAAGAGGGGCATAACTCTTGCCTCTTTTCCCTACGTGCTAATCAGAGTTGCATGTTTCTGCAGAACTCTGGATCAGGTCCGTGGTGTACAAGAGGAGTTTGGTTATAAATCTCACAAGGAATTTCATGGATTGCTATTTAGAAGACAACTCCCAATCAGACACAATCCTACGACAAGTTAGCAATTGCAAAGCCTAATNCAAACTCTCTTCATTGGTTATGGAATGTGAAATGTATAGCATTATAATATACATCATTATAAATCTGTATTGAACATGGATCACAGATGATGAAATACTAGTTTGTTAATTGTCTTTAAATATTTAGCTAAATCTCTTTGACTTAATACTTTCTTCTTATACTTTGTATAACTAAATTCACATTATATAATGCCACTCTTCTTTCAGGTTGCGGGACCCTGGTTAAAACAAAACAATATCAGATTAAAGGTCTTGTGTAGGTCATCTGTATAATTTCCAATCCTCCCTTGATGGTTGAACTAATAATTTAAACTCAGCATTTAAATTCCATGAAGTTTTTTTAAACATATATGGAAAATTAAAGAATTATTCTATCTTCTGGGTAGTGATACAATATGTTCCCTTTTAAATAGTTTGAAAGAAAAAACATGCAATTTGCAAATTATTAATACTAGGATATTTGTATTTTCACCTTGTGGTGCAAAAACACACTTCTTTATGTTGTGGCATTAAAAGAATAAAAATAGTAGCAATTCATTTAATTGTCAAATAAAGTTTTTAGTAATTAACCTTAGTATTGCTTACTTTATTATCTTGGATTAAATGAGACATACTTTTAGTTATAAATGGATATAGGTAATGCTGATTGCAATAAAAGCGCATTATGAGTAATTTGTGTGTTTCTGTATATGGAGCTATCTGAAAATGTAATTACTGGCTAAAAATGTCTTAATCTTCCTTCTTCTGTCGGTGGTTTAGATCATTTCAACACCTTTAAATGTGATCATTTTGCAGGTGCAGCTTTAGAATGACACTGATTTTAATNATGCACAACTATGTAGTCCACTGTTTCTTGTCTTCGTAGCATTGCTGACATGTCTTCTGCCAATGACCATGCACTTACATTTTTCTACTTGTTACTTGCAACTCATTGAACATAAAAAAGTATCCATTATGAGTAACTCTTGGAAAAGCATTGGGAAATGACCAGGCACCTGTCTGTTCCGAAAATGTGAATAAAGCAGGGCCAGCTTCAGAAATAGTGGGGCCCAGGCCTGCCCCCAGCCCCTCACCACTCTGTCTGACCGGGCCCCAGAAGGAGATGACTAAGATGCCAGTACTGATGTGCAGTGGCAGCAGAGGGAATATAGACAAAGAGACTCCACAGCTTTCACTGAAGACTGAGGAGTTATGCCGCCGGCGCTGGGCCCCCGCTCTGTCTGGGCCCGGTACAGTAGTCCCGCTTGTCCTCCCCTGATGGCAGCCTTGAAAGGAAGATACAAAAGTATACTGATACTGTTTACATTATTTACTTGTGTAACAACTGAAAAGTCTAAACTCTTCTTTACAAAAACTGAAAAATCTGCAAAATCTCTTCACCTGAGGAAAAGAAAGCATAGGAATATTTACTGTAGTAATTAGCAAAGCTCTCAACTGTAGCTGTACATACATATATTTCTAATAAAGAGGTTTTCTTTTTGTCAGATTATTTTAGTTAGAATATGCATTACAAGAAACAAGCAGATAAATACAATAATAATACACAAATAAAAAATGTAACATGGATTTAGCATACATATTTTATTGTGATCATTTTAATTTGTTCTAAGCACCAGTTCGCTAAATTCCCCTGGCTCTTAGATTTAGCAGTCACACAGGTAAGGATGAGAGAAGGATATAATAGTGCTTTTATTGCATAGGAAAATATCAATACAAAAGATAAATACCGCCACTATACCAGTACCAGTCCTTGTAAGGTTCCCCTCATAGTTCTTAGTCCACACTGAATCCGAGACAGTCTCACCAAGTTATGCTGCAGCATGCTGCGAAGGGGCGGAAAAAGGGATTACAGGACCCTGAAAATATGCCCTGATCCAGTGGCCACACTCCAGCTGCAGACTCCTGTCTGGGTTACTGTCTCAAGGGTCCCTGCTGACCCCAGCGATGTGTGGGGTTCTAAGCGTGAGTCACCCTGCTTAGTAGGCACACCAAGCAGAGCCAGTGACACCACCAGATAATGGGGGAAGTCTATTGAGGTTCTTGGAGTTTTAGGTCTATCAGCACTGGCAGAGGTCTCACACCTCAGTGCCACCTGCTCCTCATGGGTCATATCCCATTGGTTGTTCCTTCACTAGATGTCATCTGACCTGTATTGAAACCAGGCTCATTCCACATTGCCCCCCATGAAGATGACCCTTGACATCCCCGGAATTTTCCATAACCAACATGTTGGTATATTAGAGAAGATTCCCAGGAATCTTTCCACTGATCCTATTTGTCCTGATGTGAGTCTTCAGCTTGATGACCAAGGGTTGCACATAGAGCATGATGAAATTTCAGAGGATTACTGATACTAGCTGACTGGTTCAAGAGGAAGATCCAAGGATTTGCACACAAGGAAAGGTACAGTACAGGGAAAGGGGAACACATGGGACTTGAGCAGAATGTGCACTGAACCACAAGTTGTCGAAGTATACTGAAGCTGCCAGATTGAAAAAAATAACTGCTGACAAGCTGGGACTTGCAGATAACAACAAAACTGGGGTCGTACAAGGAAAATCATTTCTCTTGGTCAAATTGGACTATGGGCCAGATTCAGATTTAAACTCTTATGACTTACATTGATGACTTACACTCTAGATGCAAAGTTTTCCATTATGACATGGTGTGGTAGTTTCTAACCACCATCAAACTTTCTAGTGAGGCTGATAATATTTTCACTATGATATTGTTTTGTCTTTTGCATGTTTCCAGGAAATACAATGCATTCGGGCAATGTAAAATATTATTAAATATTATATANGATATGAAGTTTTAAACATCCTTTTATTATTCAGGTTGACAAAATGTGTTTCCTTTAACTAAAAGCCTCTGCCAATGCTGAAATCCTATTCCAATAGTCTGTTATCGTAGGAAAAACATTAACACAAAATGTAAATCGAGATGTGTTCAAACCAAAAAGAGTTAAGGGAAATAAAAAAGTGTGTAATGATATGTTGTAGCACTTTAACAAACAAGCATAACAATGCATAGGAGTCTAAAAATATACTCTAATTATAGTATTACATTATGTGTACCTAAAACACCTTCCGCTTGTAGCAAAATGTGTTTAAAAACATTAAAGAAAGGCTAATGAATTTTATAACGGGGTTGAAATACTAGGTTGAATCACTATTACAGACATGCATAAGAAAACAAAATGTACCTGATCCAGACTTTCTAAAAGCAGTGTTTTTCAGAAAATAAGTTAAGTATGGGCATCAGTCCCATGTGGCTCTTAATCTGGCCTTGAATATGTGACCCTAGGAATAGTTGATTTAAACAGTTATTTTGGGAGTTGCGGTAGGACCAAGACTAGGTCTCTAGACCTTCCCCCCCACAGGGTCCAGTTCAGGTGAAGATGTCACGTCGGAACCCAGCACGGAGTGCGGAGGGGACAAGGAAGGTGAGTTATTATTAAAATATAGTCCATAACGCCCAAACACCCTTAATAGAAATGCCAGANTTGGGTAACAGCTGTTACAGTGTCCAGGGAGAGGTGCAGTGCCAGTCTAGCTCCCTGTACCCAAGAATCGCACTGTATGTTTTATTGCTCTTAGACAGAGGTAGACAACCTGCGGCTTTTCAAATGTTGTTGAACTACACATCCCAGCATGCTTTGTCAGGTATCAACTGTTAAAGCATGCTGGGATTTGTAGTTTGACAACATCTGGAGAGCTGCAGGTTGCCTACCCCTGCTCTAATGGTTTAAATAGCACTCATTTGTTTTTTGTAAATTATGCCATTTTCATTATTCACAGTACAATAAATTATTACAAATTAATTTGAATTACTATGTAAAGTTTTCTAGTTTTCAAATGGTCAGCATTCTAGGGGCCAGATTCAATCCTCCGTGAAGATGAGAAAAAGCACGAAGTTCGATTTTACCCATCTCTTATGGTAAGTAAAATTAATAGTTTTTTTTATCATAAAAAAAGCTTTAAAAATATCTGTTGAGCAACACGACAGACACTACTTAAAGTGCCTCAAACGTAATTGTATCCACATATACTCAATGTCAATATATTTGTCTCACATATTTGTAATGTAAGCCCCTACTATTCATACCTTCCATGGAGGAAATATATATGCCTGGTTACAAACAATAATACATTCATGTATTTGCATAGCCACATGAACAGGGAGAAACAATAAACAATGGGCAAAAGGAGATGTGCTAGGCAAGAAATTTGATACACACACACACATTATGCAATACTGAGAGCCCACCAGTATTACAAGTGTTGCAATACACAGAACTCCCCAATGATACCTACACAATACAGTCTGATAACTGGTTACAGAACTTCTCCTGGGCTGCACCCACTCCCTGGAATGACCTTCCTCACCCATTAAGACTATCCTCTACTCTCCAAACTTTTAAGCGCTCCCTTAAAACTCATCTGTTCAGACAAGCTTACCAAGTTATTTAACCTTCTTAACATTCCCTACCCTACTTCTCAGTTTACCTTTCTATTTCAAAACAACACAAACTTGGATACTTTTTAACCATACTAAGATTACCCTCAATTTCTGCTACTAACACTGCTGTGTGACTGGATCATACAGCACTTTTACCATACATCTGGCAGGTCCATTGTATAATAAATAGAACTTACCCCCTTGTATCAAACTCTGAGTACACACTTGTGGGTAGGGCCCTCTTGCCCACCCATTCTTTCTGTTGACCACCTAGTCATGTCTTATTAATTGTTGAAATTGAAAAAAGCGCTACATAATCTTATGGTGCTATATAAAAAACATGGCCAATCTAGTTTCTCCATTTTTCCATACAGGGCCTAGACCAGTTAACATGTGGGGTACATTAAAATGACAGCAGATAGCACAGGCACTCTGGTGTCACGTTTTTTTTGATCTATGTAGAGGTGCTCCATTTCCTCATTTCTTTCCATTTTCTTTAAAAATAATTAAACTAAATTAATACATAGAAAATATAAACCATGCTGTTAGTCACTGCAAAGATAATATATATATATATATATATATATATATATATCTCCCCATACATCTAGTTAATATGGTTAACAAGTTGTTTTGAAAGCTATTTCAAATATATTCATTACACAAAATATTTAACATTATTCAATGCCCCCCAAAAGGCAAAGAGGACAGATATTAACATTATATGTGATCACCTCTCCTGTGATGACTTCTTCCCTATCTCTCCTGTCCAGCAATGCCCCCACTCCCCCTCCTTTGTGTGTGTGCTGAACCTCACTGGATTGGACACTTCTGCTGTCAGTATATGTATATGTGAAGGCCTCAGAACAGTAAACCACCATTAATCATAACAGATCCTTATGTAATATAACACAATATACAGCATCGGAAATGTATATGCCTATACTGGAATGGATATATTTAGTAGTTGTCTGTTTCCCCACATGCTCTGAGTGGAAAATACAAAGCAGGATTAACCACAGGACACCCCAGGGACCCCACACACATAATGAACACCAAATACTGGGGTAATGGACACATTTAGCTCTTGTCATCTCCTGTCTAGACTAATGCAACATTCTCCTCTGTGGTCTCCCACTCGCCAGCATCTTTCCTCTACAATCGATATTCAGCTGATAGACTCATCTTCCTCTCTCACCGCACCACCTCTACCTCCCCACTCTGCCAATGTCTACATTGGCTTCCACTCCATTACAGAATTCTGTTTAAACTCCTCACAACAACCTAAAAGGCTTTCTCCTTTTCCTCTCCCCCTACTCCTTACTTATACAGAGCCATATTCTCTCGTACTCTCAGCGACCGCCACTTCACATCCCACATCCTCTCAATCACAAATCCAGGACTTCTCCTGAGCTGTCCCCTTACACTGGAATAACCAACTTCAGCCTATTAGGCTATCTACCACCCTTCAAACCTCAAACCCACTCCTTCAGATTGGCTTACCCCTCCTCCACCTAATCTCTCTACCCTCTCTGTCCTTATCCCAATGTCTTCTGTACAACCGCTTAGCATGTTAACTCACATGAGTANNGCTCTCCAGCCTCCTATCATATCCCTCTGCCAGGCCCCATTTATTCTCCCATTTCTCCTGAAACCCTCTTTGTCTTACTTCACCATTTCTTTATTTTCTACCTTCATTTTCATTGCTTTTTGCTTCAATCTCATCTGTACTTATTTTCACACTGTTCTTGTACTCCAGTGTGTTCTCCATTTCACACTCTACTATGTTGTACTCTACTTACTATGTTCTAACTTTGTACCCCCATGTTGTCTTGTACTATATTCCCTATTGTACTGTGCTGCAGATAAAGTGTGATGCCAAAAAATAGCATCATTAATAATAATAATATTGATAATGTTCAAACTCCAGCAAAACAAAGTCTCTCATGTTATAACATTAGCATACTCTTTGTCACCCACATTTTAATTTTTATTCTTTTAAACAATGGTTTGTTAAGGAAATTTTAATTGAACAAGCTTATATCAACTTCGTTGTTGTGATTGGGGGCAAAATTATTATAAGGAGTATTATTTGTAGTTGATACTGTCTGTTGCCTAAAGGTGGCCATTCACGTGCCAAATTTTACCCAAAACCCACAATATTCGCGGGCTTTGGGAAAAAATCGGCCCATGGATGGCCACATAAAAAACCCCCAACGGCGACAAAACGTTCTCAGTTTCATTTTACACACTGGAGAATGTGAACTCAAATCTGATTGGTCGCTATGGGCAACATCTCCCCCACTTTTCGATCTCACTGCAATCTCACTGCTTAGTAAATACACCCCTTTGTGTCAAACACAATTTGAAAATGTATCTGTTTTTATTTATATTTTTGATTTTCCAATGCTGAATGCCTAAAATCTAGACTTCTTTATATACTATTGAAGTCAAAATTAGATTCATTCATCAGTGTTATTATGTTGGTTGCTGCTGAGGAAGGCAGAACTTCTGTATCAACTTTCTCAATATTATATGAGCTGGTCTAAAATTAAGACATGAAAATTGTATTCTATTGATCTACAGCACAAATCTAAATATGAATAGATGTGATTAGTAAAAACTCACATAAGAAAAGCATCAATCAAGGCAAAAGCACACTTGCACAGATGTCAAATTAAGTTTAATTTCCTTTATCCTTTTTGTGCTTTCTTTTTTATTAGTAGCAAATAATGATTTATAAACATTTTGCCACCATTTCATTCCAGATTAAAGTCATATTTTAACATTATAATTTAACACAGAAAAAAAAACAAAACAATGTTGGGAATTATTCAAACCCTAAAAAAACTTAAAATATTGCATTTGTGTCACAGACACATATCCAGAAATAAAAAAAAAGATTGGATTTAATAATATAGGACTACATTCAAAATGACTTTAAAACATTTTCTGGTCGCTAACACTTTAAAATGCAGATGCAGACTTACGTACTATTAAACATACGAGCGAGTGGGTAAAACCATGTTGGATTGCAGGGGAAGTGCAATAACATGAATGTTAGTTTTTGCATGCAGGGAGAATAATTTGCTTTTGATTGCACAAAGATACTGACCAGTGTTACTGTTACACTGTTATTAGAGTTGGGTTGTAAACATATCTCTCAACCCTAATACTGTTTGCAACTGATGAAATCTAACTCTACAATTCAACATGGTTTCGCCAACTTGCTTGTATCGTCAATAGTCTGGATCCAGTCCTGTGAGTGGAGGGAGGGTTACAAATAGTGCACTGAGGGCAGAGACTTAGGGGCTGATTCTCCGCAGCTCTGAATATTGCGGACCTGACGGCTGCACACTGCGGCTGCNAGATTCTTTAAATCAGGTCGAATGTGGTTTACCGGTACAATGTGTTGAATTCCAATACATTGTATTTTGACAACTGCATATGTTGACCAGATGGTAATTGGCATGGACGTGGATCAGAATCCTTTAGCGTAATAAAGTAAGATTCCATTGCCCCTAACTTAACCCTCTATTTCCTGCAGCCTAACCTTCATTTACCCTTATATCAGCCTAACCTTTACCCTCCATCACCCACAGTCTAATCCTCTTCTTCTATCAGTCTATTATTACTTAATCCTTCATCTACCACAGTCTATGCCTAATCTTTCTTTGCTGTCTACCTAACCTTAACCTTCCATCTCCCACAGCCTAATACTAATCTAACCCTTCTATAAGCCTAAATGTAAACCTCCATCACCTGCATCCTAACCTTGTTAAAATTTAGCCAACACCTGCATACCATAAATCAGCCATGACAATACAACAATACTTAATACAAGTATACCCTTAAATGACTGTATTCAGTAGATTAATTCACCCTCTGCTGCAGTTTTCTCTGGAGCACTTAGATTAAATAAATTGGAAGATTGTAACTATTGTCATCCCAATTGGGATAGAACAGTGGTTCTCATCCTTGGTGGGTGTTATCGGTTTCCAGGGGGCAGTGGAGCAAAAGAGGTGGCGAGGGGACGGTGGATGTCTTACCAGATCCATTGGAGTGCTTAGGCAGGGTCTCCCCCTCATTGCACAGCTGCCGAGTAGAAGCTATCTCTGTGGCTGCCACTGCCAGTAGGAGTTATCAAAGTAGTGGTTAGAATTAAACTGGCTTTGTGCTCACTATTGACATCTTACNGCTTACAAAAACATCTCATCAGCTTACAAAAACACCCGGCTCGTGGGCAGGAAAGTAGTAGGGGTACGAAATATAAATAGGTAGTTAATGGGCACTGGACAACTGGCCATACACCAAAAGGGGTGTTAGGCTGGATAAAGCTGAGAACCACTGGAATAGAGTACAAGTAGTATGTACCCCCATTTGTTCAAATCTTGTCAGGGTGGTCACTTGTTGTGTTTACAGGTATGTACTTGTCAGCTGACCTTTTCTGGGGCCAATACTGCTCTCTTTGTAATTATCTGTTGTATACATTGGCATATATCTATTGTCATGGTGAGACACTATGTAAACTATATAAGGCATCTATATTGAGTGTAATATACCTGCAGACTAGGTATAGTATTAAGGACTCCTGCATAGATCATTGAAACTGTATCATATACACATGTGTGTGGCAGATGTTACATACACATTTTGGAACAGGTTTGTACATAGCATAGGAAATAACCAGGTGTGATGAGGATAAGTTGATCTGTGCTGGTCTGGAAGTAGATAGGGAGCGAGCACAGTTTGGGATCAGGTCCATGATCTAGACTCCCATATTTTTGCATGCAGAGTTTGAGCATATGTGTATACATATCGGCACAATCAATCCTGGAATCTGTGCTGTAATCATTTACTATGCAGTAAGGGCTTGGCTAGATCCTAACACAATTCACCTTTTCNCAAACCCCCCATTTTACTTATGGTGGGTGCATAAAACTTTAGGTAGGGTCTTGTGTTTGGAAGTGGCATGTGTGCTAAGAGAAGAGACTACTCCTGCATGTTCCATATTTAGCATTGTATAGTTGTAAGTTTATGTCTGCAGCTGAGAAGTTTCACTGGCTGGACACTCATGTTTTCATAAAATGTACAAATAATGTAAAATCTTCCTATACATGGGACATTGCCTTAAATGCGATCTGTCTATATTTGAGAATGTGTGAGGATTTCCATGAAAGTATTATTCAAAATGATAACCCACAGTAATTACTCTGTGCATACATCTGTAGTATTCAGTGCAATTCATTTGTAAGAGATGGAACATAACATATATGTATTTTCAGTCGGCAATGTGGCATCCTGATGCATTTTCAAAATGGGACTTATATTTTAAAGAAAATACATTTATTTCCCGCCAAAGTTATAACTTAATTGGTCATAAATATACTATATTGCAACATAGTAATGTAACAGCATTGCCTTCATTGTTCATATAATAGTGACACATAGCTAAGTTATGCAGTGAAATTCATTTCAGTGAGCATAAAACATGCCAATTACACCGCTATAACTGCTTTAAAATATTGTTACAATGCATGTCAGCGGTAGGTGACAGGAACAACTGCAGTATAATGAAATGGAGAGAAAAATGAACAACAATAGGAGGAGAAAGACTGTGGGATACAGACTTTCAGGCAGAAACTACTATAAATGAATGGAAAAGTTTGCCACTTGTTTGAAGTCTTTAGAAGTATGTGGGTGTTGTTTATTTCCATGGAACTTTAGCAGGGCTGCTCAAGCTGTGCCTAAAGTGCCTGTTGTCAAAATGAAAACATGTAGGTTAAAAGTTGGTATTATGGCATGTGTGTGAGATAAGATGTTAGAAAAAGCTAAAATCTAAGAGCTCATTGTTTAGAAAACCGAAAAAACCCTAATATCTAACATCATTTAATATCAGATCAGTCTGTAATCACTGAGATCTATTTTCAATTAAAAGAATTATTATGAAGTATGTTTTTTTATTTTTAACAAATGTTGGCTATTATTATGATGGCAACAAACATAAGGGCCTAAATTTACTAAGCAGTGACATTGCAGGGAGATTGAAAAGTGGGGATGTTGCCCATAGCAACCAATCAAATTCAAGCTCTTTGTTTTTACATACTGAAGAATGTGAGCTCGAATCTGACTGGTTGCTATGGGCAACAAACATCCCCCACTTTTCAATCTCCCTGCTTACTAAATGTAAGTCAAGAAGTCATACATTGACTAGGTTACCTGAATGCTGTTATGATAAATGTATGTGCTTTATTTATGAGGACAGGCTGGGGGAGTCAAATTGTAATCTACAAGTTTGTGTAGTTTAAATATAACAGTGAATTTAAGATTGACAACTATTGGAAAATATATCACAAACTAGAAAGATAAATGTAACACTTTCTGTGGTGCTAGATTATTTCCGTAAACAGGCTTTCAATAAATGACAATTTTATGATGTTTATGTGCATGTGTTTGAGGCCACTGGAGAAGAAATAACACATTCTCCGCGGATAGAAAAAAAACACAATACTGCCTGCTGCTTAAAGCCAGAAGCTGCAAATAGGTAATGCCTTTCAAAACTTCCTTTACTATCCTTAACTTAAATATCACAGAAGCTTGTAAGGTCACAGCTTATAATAATAGCGGCAGCATGGTGGCATAAAAGACCCTTGCAGTCTGCTAAATATAACTATATCCACAATCCAAACAATGCCCAATGTCTGACTTTGCAAAGAGGTCTCACCAATAAGGACAGTATCATATACTTCAACAATAG
>JABWIB010013167.1:4899-16449 GCA_016617825.1 Platyplectrum ornatum
AAGTTAAATATGTTATATTTGGCAGATAATAAAGGTTCCATTCAGACTCTACAGAATAACCACTACATGTTTTCATCAGATGGCGGAAAGAAAAATACATAGAAGTTACTTACATGTTCCCAATCTGGAAAAATATCCTTATATAATACAATTATATATATATATTTATTTANTAAATAAAATTGTAGTAGTATATATATATTTTAGTATTACTCCATCTTATGAACAAACTGGCTACACCCCTCACTCTGATTAGTTCATTTACAGTATATACTCAAGTATAAGCCGANCCGAGTATAAGCCGAGTATCTGTGTACAATAAGCAAAAGCAAGGNATGCAAAGAATATGTTCCTTTTACTTGAAATTCAACTAGGATTTACCCATGTGTAACTTTCCTCTCTTATTTTTAGCTTTGAATCTGGTCCTTTATTCTTATATACATATATCTACTCATTATGCAACCCGCAATATCTATTCTTACTGATATAATATTGGAACTTTGCTTCAGTGAGAGGAATGTACTGTAGTGAGACGGTCCTTAAGTGAAAGGACATAAATCAAAGTTCTGACTTTCAACTAAACTGCTCATAATATATTGCAGTCATGGAAATCATTACACAAGTTACTCTTTATCCAGCAAAGTAGGATCATCATATATTGCGTTCTACGTCTGTAAATGTTCCGTGGAGGAAAGATTGATTTTATACCAAAATAAAAATTCTCCTGGTGTTAAGTCTTTTGTGAATCATGTTTTTAGATTACTTCCAGACTTAAGCATGAAGGCATTCTAACATCCCTGAATTATTAATTCACTAGTGTTTGCACCACTCCCAAAACACCAGTGGAGCCCAATCCATTTCAGCTACTTGATGTTCTGTCTTTTTAAGTGACTAAAGAGACTGCAAAGCACCCCCATTGCTTACGCCTGACATCTCAACGCCATTAGCACTAAAGACCTCCCTATTCTTGCTGCTGCATAAATCCTTGGAGAGCCTCAGGACTGTTTCATGCTTGAAAGCAACTGTTAAGAATTTGACAACAGCNAAATGGTTCCTATTTAATCCTTCTCCCAAGGTAAAAAGAATTATAGGTAAACATATGCCTTCATTATTTGCCTTGCTGCTTCTCAATACAGAATCCCACACACAATTGCAAGACAAGGATTAAATGTAATCGCTTGTATATTTCAAAGCTATTTCTTTCCGGTGTGGTAAACGCCTAATAAGAGTGACAGGGTAGGATAGGAAATAACTCTGCTTTATAAAACTGGCATGTCACCTTATTCCATTAAAATGACTTTGATTTAAAAGAGAAGCATTTTATTCTGTTTAAAACTACCCTGATATGCTGTCAGAGGTAACCCATGATATGACGTTGATTGCAGTCTTTAATGTCCTCATGGCGGCCTTGAAGCATATGCTTATTGAAGTAATTGTACTAACAATCAACAATGAGGAGGTATATCCTGGAAGCTTTCTTCAACTGAAGAAGTTTAAGCAAACAGAAATGTGTAGCATGAATTGCTGATACCTCTATTAAATGCTATGGAGGCTCAATATTAAAGACTGTTCCTCCATCATCATAATATGTTTTGTTCTTCACCACTTGGAGACCTTTTACAGAGGCTCCATGATGGAGATCAGAGTCAAAGGTTCTTCCATACAACTCTGTTAGATTCTGGATTGCAGGACAGTGTCAGGACCCCCTCAAAAGGTTGGGTGTATTATTGTAACTAACAGCAAGTCCACCAATGACCATTGGACTTAACTTGATAACATAACTTTGGGGACTTCATTACTTCCATAGGAGGAAAGGACTAAAACATCATTATGTGCACATCAGAGGGAAAAAGAGACCTAAAAACATCCAGTTCGGTGACATTTATAAGATATTCATTACCTTACAGATGATACAGCCTGACAACTTATTTTGAGTAAATATAAACAGGTCACCTAAAGACATTAGAATAAGGCATTGTCCCAAGCCCACCCCTCAAGATAGCTACACTGTTATGGACAAAGTGAACTTTACCTAACTTACAGAAAAACAAAATGCATGGAATTATTGTCTAACGCAACATTAATCCATGGATTCATGCTGATACTGAGTTTACAGNAGCACAGCCACTGCTTATTAACTCCAATGGTTTGAGGAACAGTCTGTGCCAGGGTGATCCTAAAACCAGTGGATTGAATGAAAATAGTCAATCAATTGTGCTACGGTAAAAGTAATATTGGACACAGTAGTGATCTCTGTACAAAGAATTGTTTCACATTATATGAAAATATGACAATTGGCAGAAATGTATTCAAAGCAAATGGGGAAACTGCAGCTCTGCTATTGTTTTTTATATAGGAGATCTCCCATTTACCATTGTACTGCTCCTGGCACTCGGGATTCATGTGCAGTGCCTACTATGTATCAAACAAGACTGCACACAAGCAATAAACATACAATCAATTCAAACTGCAGCAACTAGACACTATCTATGGAGTCCTTTGATATTTGGTTGAACATCTATTGGTATATATGAGAAAACCAGTAACAGTGAGTTAGAGAAGTACAACCTCCCCCTTTACTCTTGGTAAAAAAAAATATTAAGCAAAACAAGTAAATTAGAGAACCTTTTATGTGATATAATGGCAGCAATTATCTTAAAACATGTTACAAGTTATTCCAAACGAATCTTACTAACATAAAGAGGTGACAAGCAGTGTTCCATGAGGGCCATCACACCCCTGCTCAGTTACTGTGATATTTCTAATATTTATATTAGTATTGATTTAGTAATATACAAAGTAATTTGTAGAAATGAAATCCTTTGGGAAATGTAAACCCTCTAAAAACAGACATCTAGTTCTATCTCTTATTTTAACAGAAGATACACTTTGTTTAGAACAATTGTCTATCTCTGAGGTTCCATAACATTAGGCTGAATGCATTATGTCACTTTCCCACCAACAATGACAAACACAAAAACCAAGAGACCTAAACAGACAAATTATGTCTACTGCTAACAATGGCAAACTTTTATTTTAGCGCCTGGAAAATNGAAGATAATATGAGTGAAAGTCATAAATAGCACATAGTGGTTTCCAGTCAGCCTGTCATTATTTCACACACTAAGCTCTCAGACTGAGCTGGTTTGTTTTCCTGTGTTGACTTTTGCATCAGATGTAGGCAGATGCCTCTACAACAAAGCTTTGATTATATCATTAGGTCAAGCACCGGGATCATCCTCCCTTCCTCTGCAGTCAACGTTCACCCTGCAGACNGGCTAAACTCAAGAGATGAAATCAGTGCAACATGGAGGCGTGGTGCCCACTGTCATAGTCTAACATCATACATTATTATATCACTGCTTGTTCTTTTAGTAAATGAGCATTTTAAGTGAATTAAATGCATAATGTAACACACATACGTACTGTAATAAAATGACAGCCCAACCAGAAAAATAAATATAAAGGGTTGATTGTAAACATATTTAATTTGTGCTCCTGTGCTAGTTTGCTTATGTACAGTAGANTGACTGATATTTGTTTACCTTTGTTCTTTTCTTTTATCCCCCAATTATATAAACTGTTTATTTTAGAGCACAAGTTAAGGTCAAAACTAACACAAATATCTATGGTATGTTACGTGGTTCTTACATCTTATGGGTATGCTATTTACTTATTTGCAGGCAACTTTAATTTTCCTGGGGGCATCTTTTAAAGTCTGCTTGAAACACAAAGGTGTGAAATGTTTTACAAAATGCTTTTAACTTAAATGATTAGGCATTGGACTTCACATAATTAGAATATGAATCCAAAGTTGGATCCCCTATTTAATTTACAGTCTACTATAATGAAACGCTTATTTAGACTAGCATCTTGTTCCCAGTTACCGCAAGTATCTATTGGTGTGTAATAGGCATTCCCAACTTCTTCCTCTGTTTTGTCACAGTAATTCTGGAGTCGAGTTAATAAGCAAATATACTGAAGTTTAGTATCATATAAAATGATAATATTCACCTTGCTGTATACAGCCCTGTCACTTGACTATTCTACATGACTAGTAACAGAATAATTACTGTTGTTTGGGGATGTGCAGCCCACATTTATTTTAATTGGACAACCAAATTGGTATCCACTATTAATAATAATGATCAGTAGCAATCAATTTTACCTCCCACCTCCCTTCTCTCACCAAACAACACAAGCACTGAATGCTTAGTTAAAGTGCCATGTAAAAAGACACACAGAACTAATGGAAATACTAAATCATTCCATGGAAGCAATTATGCACCAGATAGTAACATTTATCACACAAACCAATTTGTGACCTGGGGTGCCTATACATCATTAGAGAGCTGCTACAGAAAACTTACTGTTTCTAGGATGAGAATAAAAATCCCTAAATAAAAAAAAACTAAAGCTCATTATCTGGCTCTGAATAAGAAACACTGCATACACAATATAGTTTGCAAGAACAGGCATTTGTATCCCTTTACTTCGCACAAACGCTAATGAATAATAATGTCACGCAATATAAATGTAGACAACACAAGTCCTGTATCAATAGTGAATTGAATGTGCTAAGCAACCTGAAGATGTAATAAGAAAACTACATTTAATTACTTTCAGGGTGACTACGGTATATGTCTTGTTCCAACTTACAAGGGCTATGGGAATTTAATCTAGGCCACACTAGCCTAGATTTCAGGTAGTTACATGTGCAGGGGTTTCATTCATCCGCTAGGCTTTGTAATATTTNACTTTAGACTGTTGTCTTGTTTAAATGGAAAGTTTGTATAGTTATAGTCTCTTTTATTAGTAAAATGAAGTAAAATAATGTATAATGTCCATCAATGGAAATTTAGAAGTGGTGCGGACATTTANAAGGTGTGGTATGGAAACATAGAAAATGATAGAANTGAATGGGGATTTATAGTTTTTCAATTAAGTTAGTGGCGTGCCCCACTTCAAGCACTGATGTCANTATCATACGCTCTGTTCCCAATATATCCTTATCAGGACGTTGTGTCTCACCATTCCCAGGAATGTGTTGTTCTCATTACATGTACACATCAAAGCTCAGACATAAAATGAAGAACTGTAGCCAAGTCTCTCTGAGTTGTGCGTATTTGCATGCAAAGTCATTTGGAAAGGCCACCCTGCACCCCTTTGGTTTCCATATTTAGGGTTAAGAGTAGGCAATCTACGGCTCTCCAGGTGTTGTCAAACTACAAATCGCAGCATGCTTTAACAGTTGCTTTAACAGTTGATACCATGCAAAGCATGCTGGGATGTGTAGTTTGACAACATCCGGAGAGCCGCAGATTGCCTACCCCAGGTCAGGGTGGTTGCAAGTCATTGAGTTAAGACAGTGGTCGAAGTGGAAATTTAGAAGTGCTGGTATGGACATTTAGAAGTGGGGGTATGAAAACACTGAATATAATAGAAGTCAATCTATTATATTAATTACATCAGTGGGAGAAGTGCCGGTATGACATACCCCCGTACACATCCCCACTTCGAGGCCTGAGTTAAGTTGTATTGTACAGTACATGTGTATTTTTTACTCAACACCATTTGCAACTTGCTTGTGTACGACTCCAAACCTACATCTATGCATGCATAATGCTAAAAACGATCACATATTCTGTGCGCAACTCAACATAAGGCCCATAGTTCCAATACTGCATAGTTACCTGCTAGGAAACTGAGCTCTAATCTAATTCAGCATTCACAGTTAAAACTCATCTACACCTGCAGGTAAATATGTTTTTGGCAAGTGCATCTGTTTTTTTACTAAACGTTTATTTTTTATTTATATGCTACTGCTTTCAATTCCTCCTATCCTTAGCAGTTGTCTCATTATCTGTCCACCTGAAATCAAAAGATCACAATGAACTCATTTCTTTTGTTCTTTGATCTGGCCATTTTTTAAAGCATAAGGTAAAATAATGGGTCAGTTTGTTGGCACTTAAGATAATTGCACATATTATTATGTAGGTGTTGTACTTTTAAACTACATGGGAGATTGACATGTGCTGTTATTAAATCCATCATATTCCATCCTTTCATGGTTTTCAGTGAAAATAAAATTCGAATGACTCTGTGAATATATGTCAATCATATAACAAGGTAAACTGGCTTTCAAGTCATATGTTTAAAGAGATTTTAAAAGTTAATGACATCGACACTCAAAGTCAGCATCAAACACCTTGCTTTACATGTGGTAATTTAATATATTGAATTAGGTCAGCAGTGCCACTTTGTCCTCTTCACCCTCTTAATATNAGAAATAGAGGTCTAGAAAATGAAGGAGGACGATGAATTTCAAAACAATGTGCAATAACGCATTCTGATTGTTTCCATAAGTACAATTCAATCATAAGTATAATCATTGACAATCCTGGGTCAATGGGATGTAGACTGCAAAGGCCTGCAGGTTATGAATATGTTTTCAATGAAACAATAATATTTTATAATGAATGGAGTATTTCAGTTCTATATGCAAAAAAAAACAGCCTTTTCTCTGCATGGAATACATTTCATTTTGCTTGAACATGTCACATTGCAACCCAGTTGATATACACCTCCCCTCATGCTGTCACTCTCAAATGCTGGGTCAGGACCCTCACTCTTAGAAGACACTTCCAATAATTAGCTGTCTACAAAACAGCCAACATAAATGTTATCCAATAANCAAATGATTTTGGCTCCCTAGCAAACTAGTTTTTTTTTTTAACTGTCTGGACAAAATGGCTAAATGACATGTACACTACCATTGGCGGCTTCTTAGGATCCAGTCAAGAGAGTTCAGCCAACCAATAAGCTAGCTGCATTGGTTTTNCCAGATTTATTGGTTCAAGAAGTTGACGTGATTGCCGCCAATATCTTGTTTATCAGGCCANCTCCTGCTGATATAATGAACCTGATCCTGTTCTCTGTGCGATCGTCCGGCACACGTGCACTTCCCGAGTATTTACCCAACTTTCCCACTCTGCGTGGGGAAGTCAGTCAACTTGCGGACATCTGGATCCGGTTCAATGTGTGGCCAGCTTAATATCCATCCATCAGAGCAATNAAAAATTTTAGGCCAGATCCAGACTTGAATATTTCGTATATAATAGCATATTTTGTACTAGCCTCTGCAATGAAGGATAATTAANGGAACTAGTGGCAGTGTTGCAGTGCAGAATTTCACATCCTGCACATGTATCACTAACTGATGAGACTTACACATGTAGTGTGTGTAAGTCACCTATCATTATTAGGTCTGGATACGGCCTATTATTATCATCTCCATTTGTTCAGAAACTGCAAAGGCAGCGCACAATAAAATATCATTGAGGGTTTTTAATGCCAGATTGTTCTTTAGTGCTTTAATGGCTGGTGTGAGCACTGTCTGAGTAACATGATTTTTGTCCAATTATAGCCTTTTTTTTTTACCATTCCACTTATGTTTGAATTATAATAATAGTTAGCACAAATATAACAGTAAGGAAAAAGACATCTCTAATAAAGAAATAATAGACGTCATTTGCTCTTTGGAAAAAAATGGAAATGCTGTTAATGAATTGCTGTGTTTCTAGCCCTCCTCTCTTGTTCCATGGAAATGAATGTTCCCTTTTGTCTACTCTTATTGAGTAGTTCTGCACAAGTAAGCCCATTCTCAGCAAATCTATCCAACCAGCGCTAAATAGACCAACAGCACAGCCCTTTAAAAGTTTTGTATACTCATTATTATAATTATTCCTGGTATGCATAGGACATAAATCACGACTTTTCCTGACTTCAGCAGTTTCCGAACAGAAATCAGCAGCGAGAAGGTTCAAGGTGAAATGCTTGTAATTTAAAATAGCAGCTTGCACTTAGTCGGTTTCACGACTTTTTAGTTTTGCCAAGCCCTGAAGTCAACAAAACTGATGCAAGCAGAGTAATGCATTAATGACTGGCATGTGGCAGCCAAACAGACACACAAGATGCAGGCTGACGTTAATGGAGGAATTTGCCTGTGGTCATGCACAAGGGAGGGGAGCGGGGGGGGGGATGCCCACCTGCTTCTTGCCTTTAACCTGGGTTTAAAATCAGATGTCAGACAAGATTAATTAAATGCCTCCAGTTTGATTTTGTTCCGTTGATAGGAAAAGCGCATTTACATAATGCAAGGAAGCATTTATGTAGGTAGAAAATTGGCCTGACATTGAGGCAAGGTTTGTTGCATTGTGAAGCAGGCTGCGTGGTGCTTGTCACTGCAATTACTTTCTACTCAAGTGCTTTGCTTTTTAACATTTTATTATCCTCACAACAAAACCCTGGAAGCAATAATTATTTATTATGTTAATGGCAAAGCTTTTTTTCCCCCCTGACATTATGCCAACCATTAAATACTTGCTGTGTCCTAGATATACATAAGGTGCATTCAGTTTATCCAATTAGGAATACAAGTAGTAAAAGCAGTTGACTACCCTAGTAACAGATTGAAGAGGCATCCAATTTATGCACAGATTACATTTTCTTACCTAGAAGCATTTGCAGCAAAGCTTATAAGAAGATCAAATCCGCTCTATTTTAATGCAAGTGTTTACCCAGATAAGCATAGGTCCGGGCTCCTACATTATATATTGAGCTCTGGATATCGGGGATTTTATAGCATAAAGTAATGAGTTTGGGAATTAGCACCAACTCTTAGGACCAGATCCAAACTTTACATACTATTGACTTACGACTTCCTCACAAATGGGTAAAACCATGTTGAATTGCAGGGGAGGTAAAATGAATGTCAGTGTTTGCATGCAGGGAGAATACCTTATTTTTGCATTTTGCACACAGATGTTGAGCACTGTTACACTGGTAATGTTACATGCTTGAATCTATTTTTTATTTATTTGTTTATTTTTTAAGTATATTGAACTTTTTATTGTTTATTGTATTATAATAATTTGTAAAAGTGCAATTCTATACAAATTTAGAATATATTTTACGCCAGATCCAGACTTCCAAGTGATGAAATCCTGGACAACAGCCACATTATCAACATATATAAGTATTTACTGTGTAACAAATTGGGTAGATGGATTGATGAACTAATGGCAGACCTGGTTTCACCTTGATTACCAGTTTTTATGACTCAAGTTAAGTATTGATGGGTCAGAATACATTCTGATTGGTTAACATAGACTTGGTCAATTAAGCCATATGAAAAAGCGAGCACAGATCAAATGAAGCAGGGANATGAAACCCAAAGGCCAGGTCAGANTTAAGTTACATGTAAAAGACGAAACAAAACAGTTGAAGATTGGGAAATATAGGAATGACCAATATAAAACATCTTAGTCAAAGCCAGCTGGGAAATTAATTCTCATGGTATTGCAGTTCAGATAGGGGCAGATATACCAGTCATCCCTAGAAAATGCAAGATGTAAGGGAAAAAAAACTGTGCCAATAAGAGATTCTGCCTAAGGTTTCTCTCTATCTCAGGGTTCTACCCCCAGAATTGATACTTAATAAAAATATAAATGTGAGAGAGAAGCCTGCGCTGATTGATAATATAATGTAAGATGGAATGTGTTTATCTTTAGATCTTTAGATCTTAATAACGAAATCAAGAAGTGATAAAAACACATAAAATATTGAATTAGAAAACCGCTTAAAGATCAGTTCATAAAAGTGATAATAATAAATTAAAGAACCACATAAACATTCATAATAGAATAAATAGGATATAGATGACCGGCTAATTTAAAGAGAGTACTTTTAGTAGAAAACTTTGTTTCTTCACTTCAGTTGCTCGTGTAATCCTCCAGTCATGGTGTATTCATGTAAAGGAAGAACAAATAAAAAGCATCTAGTGCATTATCCTTTAGAACTAGAATAATATACAGTCAGCGGTTTTCTAATTCAATATTTTATGTGTTTTTATCACTTATATTATTTCGTTATTAAGATCTAAAGATCTAAAGACAAACACATTCCATCTTACATTATATTATCAATCAGCGCAGGCTTCTCTCTCACATATANATTTTTATTTAATACCAGTCATCCCCATCTGCAGACTCATGATCCAAAACCAACCCCTAGAAAGCGGCTGCTGTATGGATGGAGCGTACATTGTGTTGGAGTGCCATGGCACCAATATTGTGGCCTTTCCCTAGCAGAACATGATAATCAGATCAGGGCTCGAAGTGGGGGTGTAAACGGGGGTATGCCATACCGGCACTTCTCCCAACGTTGTAATTGAAAAACTACAAATCTCCATTGACTTCTATTGTATTCAGTGTTTTCATACCGCCACTTCTAAATGTCCATACCCCCACTTCTAAATTTCCACTTCGACCACTGAATCAGATAAATCCTGCTATGAACAATAATCACGATAGTATGTGGTTAACTAAAGTAGTGAATGCTGATAGCATAGACAATGATAAGCAAGAAGTACCAGTAGAAATAACAGAATCTTCAGCAACAAAACAGCAGAAAACATTATGTACACAAAACAAATCATCCATATACGTGTAAAAACATGCACTTAATATAATCAATGTTTACCATACACAGATGCTTTAAGAAGCACTTAGAAGTCTACAACATCACATTGTAATGTGTCAGTAACTTTCCTTTATCCTGCAGCATTGTTTCCGGATATTAGTAGATCCCGTGCTGTGTATTAATATGAGACAATTGTTTTGCTCTCAGGGCTGGAGAGTGGGCTCCAGGCATTCTGCTGTCCTCACGTCCTCATGTGTATTATTCCAGTGACACAATGTATCATGAATGTTTACTCATACGGTCCTATTAATAGAGTTTCTTGAATATATATTTATAGGTCATATGCCTTTGTTATCTTGATGTGAAACATGTCTCTTTTATATTTCTCTTTTATTATATTTGTTGTAAAAGTTTTATATTACCTTTTGTAAATGTTTAGAGTTTTAATACATCTCACATTGAGAAATATTTTTAACGCATTATGTAATAATCAATCTAATGTAAACNGATGGAGATTGGGCATATCTCCTTGAGATCCAGGAGTACCAGGTGGCCGTGTAGTCACCGTAACGGTCAGTGGCGGAGAGGGATAATTTACCTGTAATGCTCTACCCTCTGTACCCACTCAGGTATTGTGGGGGGAGAAGTGGATCGCCAATGTACGGAGATCACTGCCCGGNCAGCGTTACCAATTGCCTCTGTACCAGTGGCGTAAGTTTATCTCAGGTCCCAGGAAAATAAATGTTAGTGACCCCCCAATACTGATCCTTATCATTATAATGTGAATGAAGNTTTTCNAGCACAGTGTATGTACAGCAATATTCAATTTAGAATCGCTCTCCTCAGGGCTAGTGACCAAGAGGCAAGCAACTGCAAAGCCTCCGCCACCTATGCCACTGCTCTGTACACATCAGATCAGCCCAGATGTACCTAGAGCCACCTTCATCACTTCATCGGCATGCTTATCCCTGCAGGCTTTACCCACGTGAATATCTTTAATGCGTTCTGGCAGAGTCATAATGATGCTCGCACCTCATTTACACACTTTTAAGTTCGCTGTGCATTCTG
>JABWIB010013169.1:0-11435 GCA_016617825.1 Platyplectrum ornatum
TAGTGAAGACATTGGGGCATTATTATTAAGCAGGGAATTTGCTGGGGAATTGAAAAGTGTGGAAGTTGCATATGCACTTAGGCTCCGGTTCTGGCATTNAGGGAAAAGGGATGTCCCTTTTCCCTGCATGTTATCCAGAGGTGCTTGTTTCCGTTTANACACGCACCTCTGAATTGACCGGAGATCGCCCCTTAGTTTGTTATTTATTAAGTTAAATTGGCTATTTTATTTTCGTGATTAATTATCATCTGCCTGGGTGCCTGCCCACACTGTACACTCTAATTAACCAAATCCCTAGATTATTTAGCTTGCATTGAGGCCCAATAAGGGGGAGATAGATACACCCAATAGGCGACGANGGACACGCCCAATGGGCGGTCCGCCCCTCCAGTGGTGCACACCCTATTAAAATAGGCTGCGCACGCCTATGATTGTGTCAATTTTTTCATCATCTCTGCTTTCTGCACAGTCCCTCTAAATATGAGTTAGAGTACAAATTGATTTCTCTAACTTAGTTTCTCATTATCTGATTCATTATGTCTGAGCATATTTGGTAAATGTACAAAGGGATTAAGAATTAGTCTGAACATTTGTGAAGCACAAAGTTTCTCTAATTAATATAATGTTTAGCATTTGCCAACACATAAAGCCAGAAGATTATTTTTTTCAGAACGTAAAGTACCTTTATTATTTTACATAATAAACTGCCAACCCTGCGGCAGAATTACGTAAAATTCATGGCACTTCTTCACACCACCAAATCAACATCAGTAGCATGAATATATGTCTTCTGTCTGCTTGGTATACTNNCATTTTCTACATGTGCACAGTGGTTTGTGTTTNATGGTATAATAATGGCCATTGTGTTCAAGAGTAAGGAATCTATTACTTGATCATTTCCTTCATTATTATTTTTTAATAATTAAGCATCATTGTTTAGTTGTCATTATGGCCGGATACAATGTTTTATAATGCAAGGGTCATTTATTTGTTTTTAATATATTTTTTACATTTTATTTTTGCTGTGTACAATTTTAAGCAATATTAACCAGTTCTTCATAGTCTGTAACTGATTTAGTTTCTTCAAAAAAGTAACTTTAGCAGTTGCTTTATTTGCCAAAGAAAGTCACAATTCTCAACTCAAATTACATGAGTATTGTAAGCTATGCTATACCTAAAGTTCATGTCTGGTCTTGACAGTAACACAAAAAATTAATTGATTCTCTATGGATTGCAAATATAGGTACCTTCTTGTGATATAATGACATGCATATCTAACTGATGCTTATAAAATTGTATTTATTATTGTTCATTGCATAAAATTACTGTATCTAATTTAATGTGCAAGTTTTCTAGTAACTCTTTCGTTGGTTGTCTCAGCACTAAGCATACTCCTTCATTTATTGTATTTATTGACTGCCTGGAAATGGAAAGTGCAAATAAAATATTAATAAAATATCTCAAATAAGATATCTTACTGTATGTTTTTAAAGTACCCAAAAGTACTTACCTTAAGACACTTTATAAATGTACAGTAGGATATCTCATTTGAAATATTGGAATAATACATATTTTATTAGCATTAGCCATTTCCAGGCACTCAATAAATGCACAGCCAGACCGACCACAAAACTTTAAAGAGGTGTATAATATTGCACAAGTCAAAACATGCTTGTTATGTTGCACTTGTCAAATTTGCAGTTTTATAAGATACTATTTAGAGTGCAAACTATCACCTGGATATCTAACAACGACTCTCTAACATTGATGATTGCTATGTTGTAGTGAGCAAATGTCAAGCATTGATTTATGTAAAATCAAATTAACTCCAAGCATATTGTAAGAATGCTAGGGCCCCAATTTAAAAGTGTTTTACTTAAACTCTAAAATTTAATTCAGATGACATGCTGGTGATTGAGAACTACAAATGTGTTTTTTTTACTATACAACACAGTATAAATGTTTGTTAAAAAGTTGTAAGTGTTACATGATTAGACGTCATAACCTCCTNGTGCACCTTGCTCCTAATGTCACACACCAAGCAAATATGTTATTGTCTATAGATCTGTGGAGCAACCTCTACCTCAAAATTGTATTCAACACATGTTATGCAAATTAGCACAAGCAATTGTCATGTTACAAAATTATAAAGATAAGAATAGCAGGAAAGATCCAGATCTCTCTAAAGATGTGAACCAGAAGTTAAGGACATTTTTACTCAGGGGCGTAGCTAAAGGTTCATGGGTCAAGGTGGAAAAGGTCAGCTTTGCCCCCCCCCACAACAAAAATAAAATTTTTAATCTATGTAGTAAATAAATATAAATAATAAATTATAATAAATAAATAAAAATATATGTTAAATAAAAATATAAAATATATGAATGGTTTTAAAATTGACTTTCTGTGAGGAAGCAGACTTCAAGGAGGCCATAACTCTATTATAATTTTGTAACAAGACATCGGGAGAGGACAACTACTGAACATACTGAATGTCATGGAGGGACTCAATCCCAAGTTCTAGAAGGTGATCACATAAATAGTGAATATGGTATTTATGATACAACAGGGAAAAATGTTTACTTTTAATTTAATTAAACAAAAAACATTTTTGATATCCCAGTATGACAGGATTTAACAAATTTTAACAGTTTATTGGGTTAACTGGTGAGAGGTCTGGGCGCGGAGTCTAACCCCTGCCTGGGCTTCACCAGAGACTCTGATGATGAGGTTGGGCCAGTAGTGGCGAGGCAGGAGCAGGTCGCGACCCCAAACCAATTCCCCCCCCTAGGTAACCAGAGCCCGGACAGGNAACACTGGGCACAGACAAACAGGCAACATAAATCCCGGACGCGAAACAAATGGGCACAGACCTACAAGACTTACAACACAAGTAACACAAAAGAGAGGGAGAGAAAAAGAGGGAGAACAAAAAAGAGAACAGAAAAGGAAGGAACCAGAAGACAGCAGCAGGACTTGAGAATGAGAATGGAGACCAAGAGGAAAGAGAGAAGGAGGGAACCAGAGGAGGGAAGCTGAGGGAAAAACCCAAGAGATGGGGGAAGAAGAAAGAGTAAGAAATAGGGGAGGAGAGCTGAGGGAAGAAACCAGGAGAAGGTAGCAGAGGGAAGAGGAATGGAGACCTAGAGGTAGGTGAAATGTAAGGAACCAGGAGACGGAGGAAGGGGCAAGAAAAAAGGCTGGAGGACAAGGCTAGGAAACGGCTGAGGAGGAGAACACCAGGGGGGGGGGGGGATCCCCACAGGGCTGAAGGCAAGGAGGAAAGGCACTGGGCTGAGAGCTGGGAAGTTGGNAGGACGCCAGGTACAGCTGGAGACCAGGGGATGGGCATATGCTTGTTGGAAGGGTTTTTTTGGATCACTCTTGAGTTGTTTGTATATAAGGTGTAATCTCCTAAGTAGGTTGTGGGCCTCTTTTAAGTAATCTGTTCTGTTCAGGATTATGACTCCCCCATCCCTGTCTGCTGATTTGATCACAATATCTTTGGTGTCCCTTCATTCTTTTAGTGCAATATTTTCTTTGTAAGGTTTAGCATTTTATTCTTTGTTTTTTCCTTATTACTTCATTATTCCAAATGTCTTCCTCTACTAGTTTCTGAAAAGTGGTCATGAATTCTATTATAAGATGGAGAAAAGGTGGATTATGGTTTCACTTTTTTGTGTTGGAATTTATCAATTTCTTTAATGGTGTCTTTTGTATGTTTTGCAAAAAAAAATTTTGGTCAGATTTTTAAATTTATGTGTGTCGATGAATGTGTTAAATTAGTTGATTTCATTGTTAGGCACAAATTTCAATCCTTTTTGTAGAAGATTCTCCTGAATTTTTGTTGTGCTTAGTTTGAATATACATTTTGTTCTGTCTGTGGTTCTTAATCTGTTTTTGTTTTCCTTAGGCTTCTTTGGCCCTTGTCTTTATTTGTGTTTCTCTTTCCTCTTGTTCCTCTTCTGCTATGGATTCCCTTCTTATTTTGTGTTTGTTTGGCCCCTTTCCTGCTGTTGTTGTTTTCTGTTTGTTGGTCCCTGGGATGGGGAGTAGTGTTTCTTGTTCTGTGTGTTTCACTTTTTTGGGTGTTTGAGATTTTTATTTTCTGTATTATGGGTGAACTGGGGGGATGTGAACTTCCACTAAAGAAGGCAGCTTATGTTTCTTCCTCTATGTCCATTCTATTGTTTCTTATTTTTCATCAAGTATTGATGTGTAGACTGCTCTGTGGTTGTGTCATGAACCGTTTGGTCAATAAGAGTTGATATATTTATGTTGTTTAGCTCATTACTTTCATATTTCTCCATTTGGTAACTGTTGGTTTCCATTGGAAAGATTCTGATATTATTTATGCATGTTTTTGTTGTGGAGTTAAGGGTGTTTTTTTTTTGTTATTTATCCTTTGTCCTGTTATATATTCTGTTATGCTTTTCTTTGGAAATGGTTATTCTTTTTGGTTAATTAATTTCATATATTGCTGATATGTCATATTCGGTTTATTATATATTTATAGTGTCTTTTGCTTCTGTTTCAATCTGTTTTCTTTTTAGCCACGCTAACAAAAAAATTTAAAATAAAAATAAAAAAAATTAAAACATGAAAAAACTAAATCTATTGTGTCCGTAAGTGCTTTTTTTAAGTTGCTGTTTTTTGTTTTTTTTTAGTGTGCACATAAAAAATCTGGCATAGAAATCACAGCAGTTACTATGTTCACCTTTTGTGAATGTAACTAATATTTCCACTAAAAATTGATTTTCACATTAATTTCATTCACACTAGCCCTCATAGAAACTGCCATGAGTACTATGCCAACCTGTAAAAAAATCTAAATGTTAAAAATTAAAGGTTAATCCCTGCCCACCCTTACAAGGAAAATGTTCTCGCTACAAAACAGTGGGGTCAATCTGCTCACTATACCCGTAAATGAGTTTTTGGAGGGGTGTAGTTTATAATATTGTATCACTTGTTGCTGGATTTTACTCTACTGATAAAACCGGGGCTCTGCAAATGCAACATGGTGCACTACAACCATTCCAGCTGAATCTGCACTATAAAAAAGCCAAATGCTGCTCCTTCACTTCTGAGCCCTAGAGTGTACCCAAATAACATTTTACAACCATATATGGGATATTTCTAAAGTCTGTAGAATCAGGGGATTATATTTGAAGTTTTGTCTCATGGGTAACACCTGTCCTGGTTAACGTCGGTCCAGAATAAATAAGATTAAGCGCAGGGAAAAATTATTTCATATTTAATGCATGAATTGTTAAACTACCTTTTGGTATATGTTTTGGTATACATAAAATATACAAAAAAGAGCACAGTAATTCTGCGCTAGACTCAGTATAAGAATTTGATGGCAGATGCAAAAAAGAACATATATGCAAGTTACTACATGTCCTGCATGAGCCTAAACCACAAACTTTGCTTTTTGTTAGGATGTATGCTGAAATTTTATACCATTTGTCACAGTGTGATTTTATTAATTCCACCACTGATTTTAGGTGGTATTTTAAATCTCCCTCATGTCTTTTTGGAAACCGTAAATTATGCAAAGGGATCTTGATTGTGATTGTGTTGAATATGGTCATGTCCTGGGTCAATCAATTCATTTAGCTACCATTGGATGAGCAAGCCCTTTCCACAACAAATTGTCACCAGTGGTCCCTAGTGGTGAGAAATATTTAAAAAAAACTACAAGGGGAGTGAATATTACTGGATCCCCTTGTTCCAAAGTTAATATTAGTCCTCAATGAAGGAGTTAATTAACACTTTGTCCATGGAGTCTTTTCCACATGAGAAAGTAAAAGACAATAATATGAAATATAAATAAAATGTTAATTTAATTCAAATTCATTAAAAACATATACATTGTGGACTGAATACATTTTGCATAAATGAATCAAATAAATAAATAAATGATGTTCAATACAGAGCAGAAGGTAAATAACTGTGAGAAAACTCATGCAAAACTAATTGTATTGAACAGATGTTGTCAATGGCAGGCTCATGGTGATCTGGAGCTCAGGTATGGAGTGTGTAGCTGCTTATCTTGACATCCACACAACAATATATTAATGCTAATAGGGTCCACATCTTATATATTTATTGGTTTCCATTGGAATAAGAAGCTCACACAGATGTCTATAAGTAGACATCATCCTGATTTTCTTCACAGGGCCACAGTTCTTAGATGGAGAATGTATTACAATAAATACTTAGTATATTTAAAATAACCTAAAGAACCAAAACAATACAAATGGTGATAGCAAACAATAAATCTAAAAATATTTTTTATGGATATCCGCAAACAAACCTTACTACGATTAATTTAAATAACATTTACTTGACCATTATTATATTCATATGATGCAGTATTTTATGTTTTTGAGTATTTTATGTACTGTTTTAATACTAAAAAAAAGCCTTCACAATATTTTTTTTTCAATAATAAATTATAATCTAACAGAGAATAATTAAACATCAAGAATAAATGTAGAAAATGTTCACTGATTGACAAGTTGTAAATGCAAATTACATTTTTTAATAGATGTAACTTTTTTATTCATTTACAAAGTGGCTTTCCTTGAGGTTCTGGTCATATTCTAGTCCTTTGTGGATGCTGGGCCTGCTGTGTTAAAGTACTTATTTACCTTTGCTGCAAGCAAGCTAAGTTGTTGACTAAAACTCCTTTTCCACCAACAAAAACACCCCTGGTTTATGCACATGGGCGTGCATAGACCCGGGTTTTTAATGGTGGAAATGGGAAAAACCTGGGATAAGTGACTCAGGTTTTTAACCGGGACCCATGCAGGGATTTTACCAGCATTTTTCCAGAGTCACTGTGGTGGAAACTGCAGCGACCCAGGTTTCCCTTTATTATTTACTATTTATTAACAGGTTTTTATATAGCGCCATCAGGTTACATAGCGCTTTACAATTCGAACAATCAATAAGACATTACTAGGTGGTAACAGACAGAATTGGTGTGGAAGACAGCCTGGCTCACAAGCATACATTCTATAGGATATTGGGGATTGATACATAGGGTTAAGTGCTATTATTATACAATGGACCAGCCAGGTTGTAACGTAAAAGTGCACACAGTAAATCCTATGAAACAACCTGGGATATATTTTGAGATGAGTGAGGATATGTATGTGGGTGGAGTGTTATTGATTACTTCGTAAGTTAGCAACATGATTTTGTATTTCATTCTGTAAAGTACAGGCAGCCAGTGTAGAGACTGGCAAAGTGAACCAGCATTAGAAGAGTGCTTTGCAAAGATCAGTCTGGCTGCTGCATGTATATTGACCAAAGAGGGGCGATTTTATACTGTGGGAGCCAAATAAGGAGAGCGTTGCAATAATGAATTCAGGAGATGATGTGTGAGGTATTTGCATGTTCTGGAAATGTTTTTTAAATGTATATAACAGGATTTAGAAACAGATTGTATGTGTGGAGAAAAGGACAGTTCTGAATAGAAAGTATCACCTAGACAGTGAGCTTTGTGAACAGGAGCCTTCTCAGCATTGTCAACAGAAATGGAGAGGCCAGGTGGACAGCTTTTATTGGCAGGTGTAAAGATATTAGTTCTGTTTTTGAAAGATTAGGTTTGAGATGACGGGAGGACATCCAAGATGAAATGGCAGAAAGACATTGAGTTACACGAACCAACACTGTTGGTGAGGTCAGGGGTGGATAGGTATATTTGTGTATCATCCGCATAGAGATACTGAAAACCAATTGACTTTATCAGCTGTCCAAGGGAAATGGTATAGATAGAGAAGAGCAATGGACCTAAGACTGAGCCTTGTGGTACTCCAACAGACAGGGGAAGTGCAGAGGAGGTGGATCCAGAGAAGTGAACACTGCTGTATCCTGAATAGTGATTAGTGATTGTAAAATTTGTATGATTAGTGAATGGTCAACAGTATCAAAAGCAGCAGAGAGATCCAGGAGAATTGAGAGAGAGTAGTGACCTTTGGATTTAGAGGTGATAAAATCATTGACTACTCTAGTGAGGGCAGTTTCAGTGGAGTGTTGGGAACAAAATCTCAACTGAAGAGGTTGTGTACAGAAAGAAAGTCAGTCAGGGGAAAGTAGACTAGTCTCTCAAACCTCTGAAAGAGGCGTTTGGGGTTAGAGTACTGATTAGAAATGAGAGATTGAAAGTAGCACTGTTTGGCATCATCTAGAGCCTTTTAATCACAGTGATAAGCACTTGTGTAATTTAGAAAGTCATGGGAGGAACATGATAAACGTTATTGCCGCTCGGCTTTACGGGAACTTCTTTTAAGGTCTCTCATTTTACCAGTGTGCCAAGGTGAATCAATCCATTGGGAGAGGCCTAGAGATGTGGTTAGAGAGAAGAGCTTTGCAGCATCAGGAGATGAGGGATTGTTGTTGGGGATATTGAAATCACCTAAGATAATAATTGGAATGTCAGAAATGAGGGAGCCATGCAGAGAATTGTTGATGCAATTGATTATAAGATGTATTGGGTGCTCAGAGAAAGGATAAAAAAATCAGACAGTGTGGACTTCAAAGGATGTGAAAGTAAGTGAATGACTGTAGGTAGAACTGTGAATGTGCAATTAGTAGAAAGGAGGAATCCAACACCTCCTCCCAGTCTGTCACCACGCCTGGGGATATGGGCAAAGTGGAGTCCACCATAAGAAAGTGCGGCAGGTGAGGTAGAATCTGTGTTCACAAGCCATGTTTCTGTTAAAGTAAGGAGGTTGAGATTGTTGGCAAGGAAAAGATCATGAACAGAGGTGAATTTGTCATAGACAGAGTATGCATTCCATAGGGAACATTTGAGTGTTTTTGAGAGTGACAGGAAGTGATGTGCTTGAGGTTGTTTGCATTCCTAAAGTGCCCTGAGTGTGAATGGCGTGTACATGATATGTGTGGAGGTCCAGGATTTGGGGATATATCTCCAGCTAACAAGAGAAGAAAAAGAAGATAAGGAGAGAATGATGTTTGTGATGAGTGTTTAATTGAATTATGAAGAGTAATTGCAGTTTTTAGAGATAAACATTGGAGGTATAAGAGCAGTTCATGTGGGTTGATCGGAGAAGTATGGAGCAGAGAAGTATGGCGCAGTGAAGAGTCAATACAGATAGAGTGTTTAATAGCAGGATGAGTGAAAGTGGATGTTAATATGTGAAATTAAATGTTGTGTAAGGCAATGAAAAATAGAATGTTAGTGAACATTGTAAAAATGTTATTATGCAGATGGAAATAACTACTACTTCGTGTAGGCAACAGATGAAGTAGTGAGTTGTTATAAGAAAACATAGGTGTGGTCATATGTTTAAATTAGTTACTGAAGTGATTTGTTGAGATACAAAATTTTGAAAAGCAGTCACACAACATTACAGGTGCATCAAATAGCAGTGTGTATTCCAGTGATCCTGTGGCAGTGTGCTGGTGAAAAAAGCAGGAGCTTAGAGTTGACCGGGCAATTCCTCATAATGCTTTGTTGTTTTGTGTTTGTGACATTCTTATTTGTATATCTTCAATGTTGTTTGTTTATCCTTGTTTCCCTTGTTCATTTCTGGTATATCTCTGCTTTGATAGTCCACTTTTTACTATTCTACTTCTCTNTTTCACTAAACAGCCAAAGCTTACACTAATGCCTGAACTTTTCACCTTCCGCTGCCGCATAATGCGATCTATTGTGTGGTATTTCCTCCAGAATCTCTTTTGCTTTTGCAATGTTAATTATATTTGCATTTATCTCTCCATAGATAATTCCCAGGTTCATCCCACATGCTGGGTAGTAGAGCTGTAGTAGTGCTGCTTATGTCATTGCTGGATGGGCACCTCCACCTCCAGGTCTGAATCCTGTGAGAACATTTACTAAAGCTTGAGTTTGCCATCTTGCCTTGTCGAGTTTGTAAGCAAGATGGTGTTTTTTGCATTTATGATTCATTGAGTTACAAAATCATTTCAGTCTGCGAAAATCTCGCCGATGCAAACTCTTTCTGGAGATGAGTAATGATGTAGACATGAAAGTCGTATTTATTATAATTCACCACTATCTCGCATGCAAGATTCTATAAATTTGATGATTCAAAAAGAGGTGCCTTTCACCAGGCGCAATGGGCCTTCTCATCAAGACCTATAAAAAGGAGCAAATTTGGTTTTAAAAATGCTGTTTTGACAACTAAACATGAATACTAACACTGCGTTAGCAAATGTAGAAATGGCCTGTGTGGTTGCACACAAGTTACATGCACGTGTATGAGAAATTGACCATCACCAGGTCCTGCCCCATGGGGTGGTGCAGTTATTTAGGCTGAATTGCACCAACCTCCTGAGTTTATATTATCAGGTAAGAGAGTATTTAGAGTCTGATATATCTTGGTTTCACCAAGTGTCTGGGTTGCAGAAATGTGTACCATTCACTTCAGGGTGTCAGGGTGAGTGAATGGTATCTCACAGGCAACATTTTTTTAAGATACTTTTAAGATAGTGTCTGGGGTGAGCAAATGGGATTTCTATAGGTTCTCAGGCTTTCCATCTATCTTGGGAGCTAGTCAGCCCTATTTCATAAATTTGAGCTTCGTGAAATGCCTGAGGGCTGACTGTTAGGTAAGTTTGTGTTTTTTGTAACAGGGAATTGTACCAGTACAATAAATGTATAGTATTGTGATATATTAAGGATATCAGTGTCGCTCCTGGCTAATGACCCTGCTGTTTAATCCTGAGACTCCTGCAAAACACCATTATAATGCAGCCCACAGGTCCCCTAGATGTGTGATAGAATGTTCATTTCGACTATTGAAAGATTCAGGTGCCTTGATAAGTCTGATGGCCAACTTCTTTATTCTCCATCTAAGGTAGCAGATATTGTGTAATCTTGCTATTTACTCCACAAATTTGCCTTACACTAGCTTGGCATGAGGAGTTGGTAGTAAGAGTGCAGTTGTCTCTTTAGCATCATAACAGGAACAGTATGTAACTATAGAGGGTGCATGGGGTGCAGGTGCTACTGAGCCCAGTGGCTAGGGGAAGCTAAGGGAGCCTGGGCCCAGGATTCTGTGTTAAACTGAGCACTTGATATTCATAGTAACATAGTAACATAGTAGTTGAGATCCCTATGGGATCTCCAGCGATCCTAAATTTTATAATTGAAATTGATCCAGTTTAAATATACAAAAGCTCCCTCCTGATTAAGATACTAAATAACTTACCAGTCATAACCCTGAATACCCTTTACCTCTAAAAATTTGTCCTATTGATCCTGCCATCACAACCTTCTCAGGCAATAAATTCCATATCCTCACTGCCCTTACTGTAAAGAAGCCTTTCCTCTGGTGGTTGTGAAACTTCCTTTCCTCTAATCTTAGCGGGTGACCAGGTGTCCTCTGTACGGTTCGATGGGTAAAGAGTTCATGTGAAAGCTCTCTATACTGACCCCTAAT
>JABWIB010013174.1:5957-21676 GCA_016617825.1 Platyplectrum ornatum
TCCCATTTCGTCACATGGACATCTTAAGTTTCTTCTCCTCATGGCTTCTATAATACACATAATTACATTACATTATAACATTTTACAGACTGGAACAGTGGTCGAAGTGGAAATTTAGAAGTGGTGGTATGGACATTTAGAAGTGGCGGTATGGAAATAGAGAATATAATAGAAGTCAATGGAGATTTGTAGTATTTTAATTACATCTATGGGAGAAGTGCCGGTATTGCATACCCCCGTATACACCCCCACTTCGAGCCCTGGACTGGAATACAAAGTCTATTTTATAGCCTACAAAGCAAATGAATACATATCCATATTTCAAAATACATCCCTGCATGCTCATTTAGATTTTTACAAGGTCTCTCATAATATAAATTGTATGATTCCTGCACCCACTTACTTAGGGTTACTTAGGGCTCACCTCGTACCCAAGCTTACCCAACCTTCTTTTTAACCCTCTTGCACTTTATTTACAACCACTTTGCTATCCAATTTTCAACTTTGTGTTAAATAATTAACACAAATTCTTTACATTCCAAAATAACCTCCAGTTTTTGCTACCAAGCCCATAACACTGAGCACTGAGCAACCTGGCTGCTCCATTGTGATATCTATCACTTGGTCTTTGTATCACTGACGTTCTGTAGATTGTAAATTTGTTGGCTTGTCCCAGCCATGTTATAATGATTGATAAAATAGTAATGTACCACACCTCTGGTATATCATAGCAGTGTATACCGGCCCACTTTAAGCACTGCTGGCGACCCATTCCTGCACATTTCTCCAGATCTGTGAGATTGCACAGAGGTCAGGATCCAGTGCATAGTCACTATAGTGCAGTGTATGTGCAGTATCGTGATTTAAAATATTTTTATATTCTTCCATTTAACAGTTTCATTTTTGTTAAGGTGTAGAGCTGTGTTAAAAGCAAGAACACAGGCATGTAATGAATAAAAATCTGCACATCTTAACCTGGTGCAAGAAACCAAGGAATCAAGATCACTACTGAACCTTGCAGAAGTACTAAAATGGATTATTGTGGAATATCACATGTACAATGCAGTTTCATGCTGAACTTTCCCCTTAAAAATAGGTTAATGATCATAGCAAAGAATTGCATGGTGGATATGGAAAAATTACAAAATTAAGTTGTTTGTTAATTACATTTCTTATTTTTCGTAATTTAAACAACATAAGTAAAAAAATAGTTTTAACAAAAATAGAAAAGTAAATAGTCCAATTCTGTCTATGCAGCAATATAATATATCTGTAAACATCATAAATAAAGATTTTAGGTAATTTTCCCATGGAAATCTCTGAGATGGTGGAAGCACAGCCTGCACCCCCTGCTACAGTGCATATTCATACATGATAGAAACTCTCCTTCTCTCATTTAAATATAGCACAGAGAAGTCATATGTGCAGCGGTGTGCCCATCTGCATGTGTTGCTGATATATGCATGTGCAGATCAAGCTTTTTCTGCACATCTGTCGCTTTCCAAGCGAATGCGCAGCCCCCCAATGCTTTTCATGCAGAAGTGCAGCCTGGAATGAGCATGCTAATAATGGTAGCCAGCGCAAAATGATAAATGCACTGCTGCCTATCCACATTCATCTATTCTGCGCTAATAGAACAGAGAGTTCCACAATATTGATATGGTAGAATTTTTTTGTTATTAAACTAGGTGCTTAAAATAGTGTTCAACATTATATTCTTTTAAGTAACAAATATATATTTTTATTTATTTCTTTTTTAATGTTTGAATAGCAAAGGAATGGGAGAACGACAGTCTTTGTTTAAAAAAAATCTACATGGTCAATGCAAAAAACAAGATAAAATAAAATAATCTTTTAATGGCAGAATTGCAGCGGTGTTCCACTATTATTCTCTGGCCTTGATGATTCTTTAAAAAAAAACATTTAAATGGGTTTCCAAATGCTGAAAATGTGCGCATTAAAAAAACCTGTTTAAATACTGTACATATCACACTGGCAGAGGCTTCGACTGTACAAGCAGCAGCCTCTGCCCATATGGCTCAGAGGGGGTCACATTGTGCCATTTTTTCCTATGCCCAATGAAGAGTTGCGTATTTCAGTGGAAACAAGCACCTCTGGTTAGGATGCACACACTTAAAACTTTGGATAAAGTAAATGTACTACACATTTTAACTGTTTCAGTGTTGTAAGCTAATGGCATATTTATATTTTACATTTACATTTTATTCTATAGGTATAACAACCAGCAATACAAATGATCTTGTGTATGATTTAAACTAAAACATATTTTCCATATGCAAAGCTTACCAGCCTTTCTTTTTAATAGAGGACCTCCTGATTATTTTCAAAGCCTTTGTGAGCTCCAATATGCCATACTTACTGCATTAATCCTTCTCTCTAAAGCCAGTCACGTAAACGCAATAACAATTGTGCTGTGTGTGTTATGATGGGCAAAATAAACGCAATTGTTATTTTTAGCAATGTATTAGTAAACCATTAACATGGGTTAATGTTGGACAACAGAGCCTCCAAAATGTACATTTAAAAACTTCAGTATAAAGCCGTTAATGAAAGTGATTTTTTTTTTTCCTATAAAGCTTTATTAGGGAACTTATGCTAGATATAAAATCACTTAGTATGTCTTGAATGTTAATCCTGAAATAGTGAGTGCATTTATTCCGCTGCTTTACATGCTGAGATGATATGTATGAATCAGAAAAGGAAGACTTTTTAAAGAACATTATTGCATACACTTATTTCAGCGTGGTCAATTTTTTCACTATAATTACTGGGACATTAATTTAATTACACTTTGTTCACAAAAGTATACGCAATTGTTTATTTGTAGTTATACAGCATGCAATTTAAAAACAAAAATCTCCTCTATAGCCGCATAGAAAAGAATGAATTTTAGAAAGTACAGATCATCGGTTAATTTGTTACTTTGTGATTAATTACCAGCTTTAAATTAAAAAATGTTCTCTTTGTAAAATGACTTTTTATGAAAATTACTTCTATTATTTTTGAGTTAGCTTAAACATAACTAATAATAATAGTAACTTATCAGGATAAAAAAGGCCTGATCCAGATTTGCGCATCCACCTATATCTGAGTACTGGGCATATTCAGCACACTTCAGCATACTTCAGCCATTTGTTACTATGTAGGGTGAGACTTGATGAGGTCTGATCTTGACCACCCATAACAAAATCATTTATTCTCTGTTCAGGTGCGTGGCTCTGGACATAATTCATGCCCTTAATTCCACACCCATGCTGCCGGCTTTTGGTTTCTCCCAGCCTGGTGAGTGCATTCAGTATGTGCAGTGCTAATTTGTGCACATGTATCTGCCTGAAAAACAGGGGGATAGGCAACACTGGATCAGGCCCAAATAAGCAATTGATTTAAACCAGTTTAGAAGTTATTTTAAGTATATATTTTTCTTTTACAAATATTTTTATACTCAAATATTTTAATTTGCACTTGCTGAATCTCTTCTAATAAATTTTGAATCCTTGAGGTTATGGCTTAAAAGTGTCCATGGATATAGTGCATTACTTTACTAACTATATAACACATATTTCATCAATAAACTATTAAACTGCATTACACTGCTGCTATTTAAAAGAGAAAAACACCCCTTATTCAATGAAAATATTGTGCAGAGGGGCAGCAGTGCGTCCATCTTTCTGCGCTTACTTCCATTCTGAGCATGTGATGTGCACATTTATGTTTTTATTTAAAAACAGGCGAAAATCTGGATATGGTTGTGGTGTATATTTTATTTACATACTTGTTCTATGTTCTAAATTTCACATTTTTATGTAAACCTAAACTATTTATTGCTGCATTACACATATATACGGCTCATTTTTAAAAAGCAAAAACTGTAAAAAATATTCTAGTTTGTCTAATGAAGGCCGATTACATAGATATCTCACATTAGGAATGTATTTACCACCTCCTACAGCAATTTACTTTCTGCGGAAATCACAAAAGTGTAAACATGTCAAAGCCATTGTGTACTGATTTCCCTTTAAGCAACAACTAACTCGAATGCATGGAAGTAGCACCCTTTTCAGAGTGTTATATATGAACTGTTACAAGTCTGTCTACAAGTAGTAATCATCTGAGGCAGGAACCTGATATATCTTAAAGTGCTTACGACTACCTGCAAACAGGGCCGGTGCTAGGTCTGCGGGAGCCCTAGGCAGACCTAGCAGCGCGCCCCCCTCACCAGCAAGTGACGTGCAGTGTGACGTCATGACGCACCACTTCTAAACTACAAAGGAGTGCGGCGGAGTAACTGCCCGGCTGCCCTCCCACTTTTTTATTATTTTGGGAGAAGGGTCTTTTTTTACATTTTTTTCCCAATGTTTTATTTAAAAATAATTGTTTTAAAAAAATGCTGCCACTCTGCCGCCCTTGCCGTCTGGCCGCACTAGGCGCCCGCCTGAACTCGCCTAATGGACGCGCCGACCCTGCCTGCAAACAACGTTCATCTGTGAAGCTTCTATTCATTTGGTAGCCAGCCATGGGAAGTGCAGCTAATAACCCGGCATTTAAGATACACAAACGGTTCTGCCCCTGAGCCACAATATTGAACTTGTCTTCCATCTATGCTGAACTTTTTACAGTTGGAATTAGTTTATTCATCTGCAAGCAATACCAAATTTTCTTTTGGGCCGTAAATAAGACAGTACGATCCATGCAGTCACCCAGGACAAACATGCTACTGGCAGGTAATGGATATCTGCTCCTACTGCCAGAGATGATGAGGAAAGGGACAACACAGGTGGAGGAAAGGGGATGAAGAAATGAGGAGAAGGAGTGATGATTGAGAAAGAAAACTGACATAGGGGATGGGGAGGTAATAAAAAGAGGGAGATGATAAAAAAAGAGAACTGATGAAGGGGAGGGGGAAGTAATGAAGGGGATGGAGAAATGATAAAGAGAATTGGGAGATGATAGATGGATAGGGAGAGATGATAAAGGAGGAGGGAATGATAGGGAAATGATAAAGAGAATGACAATGACAATGAAGAGATGATCAATGAAGAAGCGGTGATGATAAAGTGAATCAGGATCTTGCACATTGCTGCGCTATTTTGCGTGCAATTCACAGTAGCGCATTTTGGCCAAAAAATGCACATCTGGATGTGTTGCACAGCGCATCCACGCAGAATTTGCGCATTCACTGCGCTACAACTCTGGATCTGGTCCTAAGTATTCCGTATTGGTCGGGTTATTTTGGCGTGTTTTTCTCACATGCAAGTTTTTGTGTGAGTTTTAGGGCAAGTTTACATTTTTAATTCTCACCCTGGCAAGTTTGTGTTCTCACCCTGGCGGTTTGTGTTCTCACACAGGTGACTTTGGGCTGGATTCAGCTTTTCACTCTCATGACTTACACTCATGAGTTACACTCTCCTGGGTAAAACCATGTTGAATTGCAGGGGAGGTAAAATGAATGTCAGTGTTTGCATGCAGGGAGAATGCTTTATTGTTGCATTTTGCACACAGATACTGACCAGCGTTACTGTTACACTGTTATTAGACTAGGACAAGGAAACATCAGCTGTCACTTATTATGCTGATTGCAACTAATTAAATTTACCTCCCCTGCAATTCAACATGGTTTTGCCCATGAGAGTGTAACTCATGAGTGTAAGTCATGAGAGTGAAAAGCTGAATCTGGCCCTTTGTCTTTGCGCAAACAAAGCAAAGAATAGTTATTTGACTAATTGCAGATTGCTTCCTTGTTTATAATGAATAACAAGAAGGGTCCAGTTGTATTTGTAATACATATGAACAAAATGTGTAATGGTTTTGTTACCTTTACAAATAATGTCACACATTTGCGACAAAATCAAAGTTGTTAATTTAATTATATAATAAAAAAAAAATTTCATAGGAAAACTGTCTAATATGTGAACGATTACAATAAGAGGCATGTTTAATATTAATATAGGAATAATTACAACTAAACAAAAAACACATAAAGGTCACACTTACAGAAGGATCTCGTTTTAATGATACATTAATATATTATTGGTAAACTTTTAAAAGTATTCAGCTCATTAACACAAGGCCAGATATTGATATAAAACAAACTTAGTGTTCGAATTGGAAATTTAGAAGCGTAGAATATAATAGAAATGAACGGAGAATGATGGATAGTCCCCATATACCCCATATACCCCATATACACCCCTACTTCGTGCCTCACACTAAACATCATACAATTGTAACTGTAATCTTTAATATATGTAGAAATTGTATAGATAAAGGGTCTATATGTAAGAACATTAAGCAAAAAAGCAGTTCAGCAATATCATAATATAGCTGAATCATATTTGGGTTTAAATATAAATTCTTATTGCTACGGTTATTGAACACATAATATGGTCGCATTGACTGTAACTATTTCTGCTCATTACATTCTGAACAGAGTCTTGTTATGAATAAGTTGATTCCCTCAATAACAATAACACACTATATACAGCACTCTCACAGCTTGGGATTTCATGAATGAAACTGCTCTTTTCTCATAATACTGTGACTACACAGGGGTGAAATACTTACTACCTTGGAAAATCTATTTTACAAAAATTATTATTGATATATTTGCTATGTTTCGCTGTGATTGTCCATAATATAAAGTAAACTGGTGGCATATCAGACCATATCACTTGATTTCATATTCTGCTATTTCTACTTGTAGAGCAAGTATTTCATTTTATGCAGTTGATCAATCACGTTTTTTCTCCACAGTACATTTTTTTTACTTTCTTCTTCAATTCTGTCTGTATTTTACACCTTTAATAGCTTTTAATTGTTTTAGCTTGCTATGACTAAATAAACCGATTGAAATCCTCACTTGTATAAAATGTGAAATTGAGCAGTATTTGTCAATGAAACTACTAAAGACTAAAAGTGTTAAATCTGCCTGCCAATGGCTCAGATATCATTGCTGCCTTAAATTTATGGCAAATGCTGTACAGGATTAGCCTGGATTTGGGCTGGATTCAGACATATGCCCAATGACCCAATGGAGAAAGTAATGCTTTATATTTGGCGCACTCCTGGGAATGGTGTTCATAATTATATTACAGCACTTTAAATAAAATATATATTTTTATTATGAGCAAAATATGTCTTGTGCGGGTCCCTTTCTTTTGTTTGTTATTATATGTCCAGTGGTGTATTGTATTTCAGCTCGCATACCTTCACATTACACATGCCCGAAATAAATGCATACACATATTGGACCAGATCCTGCTCACCTTGCGAATTTCCATTTGCACAGAGAGCAGTGCGGTTGTGCGGGGGTGGGGAGTGAACTCCCCTGTCACTCTCGTGAGGAAAAGACAGGGGCTAGAAGCGCTTACAATGCTAGACCCGTAGCTTAACTCAATTGTGCGATTCTGCTGCACCAATTAACCCCTCCCAAATCCCTTCATTTAAATTTACCACCACCCCACACCCGCCCACTTTGCATAATTAAGTAGCAGAGGACAGAATTTCTAACACACAGAACATTAATGTGGGACCCTGGCAACTGACTTGTGGGGGCCTGTGCCACACATTACATTTAAATAGAATTAACTGGGCAGTCACTGCACTGCATTGTGAGAGAAAAAATAGTATTCAGCAATAAAGTGAATGTATAAATGCATTTTTTTTACTTTTGTTGCGTGAAGTTATTAGGAGTCTGATGAACTGGACCTTTACATTGTATACAGATTAAATATATGAAATATTAAGGGATCAGCACATTCAGGTGTTTATAATAAAAGCAGTAGCTTTACTTTAGACAATGTAGTACAATTTATGTTATTAAATGTTCCATGGGTGATGTTGCTCATGATTCTGTCACCTCCTTGTTAAATCAAACCGCTGAGGAAAAATACACAGAGGCATGTCACTAAGCAAAAGATATAATGTGAATAGACTCCTGCGCTCCCCTGCAGCTACACCTTACACAAATAAGGATCCACCACCTTATACAAAACACTGACAACTACAAAATGATATGATAGGTGCAGCGCTGGGGTTATCTAACAATAAATAGCTGAATGAAACCTTATACTCTAGTCCAGGATTCTTAATAAAAACAAAGTTCCAATGTAAAGTCCCAAAAAACAGTTGTATTTGGATGTTTTTTTTGGAACTTTTTTTGGGGGACTTTACATTGGAACTTTGCTATTATTAAGAATCCTGGGACTAGAGTATAAGGTTTCATTCAGCTATTTATTGTTAGATAACCCCAGCGCTACACCTATTATATAATTTTGTGGTTGACAGAGAGGCATGTGTTTGGGACAAATCATTTATCAATTAGAACACAATGACAATTAGACACAATTGAAATACCAGGCACTCTCCTTCTGCCTATTGGCCTTGCACCCCATCCTGGTGCTACCTGATGGGCTGCTCATACTGACATAGATGGACATAGATGGACTGAGTCGAGTTAAGTCCTTTAATACGCATGGTGCCAAAAAGCTCCATCACTCCAGGGAAAACAATTTTGCTGGCATCAGGCCATTCACAGACCAGGTGAAGCAAAGGTTTCAACTCTAGGGTGTCCAGATTGTCCACAGCTTCTGTGTGCTGCAACCTACACTTGACTGAATACCGAGCTAGGACCCCCTTTTCCTAAACCCTGCCACTGAGCCAGTGCAAGGAGTTCCTGTTCCTTCTAACCTCTGGGAAGTTGCTGGTCTCTGGTCTACTGGGCTCTCCATCGTAGGGCCTTCTTTGTTAGAATCAGTCTCATACTCGTCCCCAAAGGACACATCTTAGCACACTTGAGACCCTTGCGCCCAACACTCAGTATGGTGTTGTCTTCAATTGGGGTGTTAGACATCACAGATTCCTCTCTTGCTCACTTCATGAAGGCTGCCATACATTCTTGAACGGGGGTCTTTTTCCAGCTCACTGTGCCGCCATATGACTGCGATGCAGTGATCCGACCTACACTATTGTCAGCTGGGGCACCTCACCCATCGTGAAGATTTCAGGTCTGATACACCATATTTTTCTGAAATCAGAAAAAACGCAAACACAAAAAAAAATGCAAAGACAATTTTAGATATTTGGATTCATATGTTTTCATTATTAATACAAGAAACCTTTTTATTACACTTTGAAAGCAGCTCCTTATACTTGCACTATGTTTGCAAAATGTCATGGTGCAAGTTCTGGACGTATGGGTAGCACGCATCCTATGCAAAACAGCATATCTGCACATGCACAGGTTGGATTTTCCCTGCACATCGGCCTTTCTTCCAGACTGAAGCCCCACTCTGGATCAGGTCCTTGACATGTTGGCAATGTACTGTAGTCTTCTTTAATAATGCTTTAACTGTGCTTCAATGATGCATTAATGTTTCAAGTATTGCATTACTAAATAGTCAAGAACCAACAGAGCCTTCTTATATGCAATATGTGTCATTAATTATCATTATAACCTGCCCTACAAGAAAGCATAATTGACCCATGAAATTACAAGATTATTTACTAATTAAGAGTAATTTATGGCAAAAGTAAATTGCAAACATGAAACAATTCACTACAAAAGCTAATCCAGAAACTCTCATAGAAAAACACATTCAGGTAAGGTCAAATCCCTTTACTTAACAATAAATGAGAAAATATGCTTTTTATTTCAGACATAATTCAAAGAAGAAAACTATTACATGTGGACAAAATGGAATATGAATTAGGGTATATTTATTGTTGTATTAGTTGTTCAATATAAACCTATTTTAATCTTAGTGATCAAACATGTAAACTTAAATCTTAAATTGGTAGTTATATTTAGAAGATGAAATTGTTTTTCAACAAACTATATTTAAACAGAATTTATTGAATATTGGGCTATCAATTTACCCTCAACCAGTCTTATTTCCTTATCTCCAAACAGATTGGTTTTATTCATAACAGGATATTATGGTATAGAGACAAATATGAAAATACACTTCATGACTCATCCAGATATACCTTTATTTATGCACTGTACAATGACTCTCTACATTCATTGTTCTTTTGCTACCACCAGATGACACTATTAAGCATACTTATCTACATTTTCATGAATCTGTTGCATAAACACAATATCAATGTATTGCAAGTGCAGCAATAACTATGCTATGGGGACTTTATATTTTTTTTACTGTACCCCTTTTACATAACACTTGAATTGTGATGTCTATTTGCTATAATTCATTATGTGAAACATGTAATATAATAAAAATAATAGAATACATAAAATAATAAATAACTTAAATTCAATATGTTAACAAATGCACACTATTTGTTTATAATATGCAATTACTATTTATGATAGTCCTGTCATTTTATTGCACTTTGTATATACCCTGATGAATAATAAATTACAATGAATAAATTGTACTTTTTGCACGATATAAAAGCCTGGCTGAGTGACTCCCTTTCTCTCTCTCTCTCTCTCTCTCTCTCTCTCTCTCTCTCTCTATATATATATATACAGATATCATATTTAAAAAAAATAAAAAAAAGCCGACAAACACGTAACAGGAAGTTTCTGACTTCCTGAACATGTGACCTGAGTCACCAATGATATCACAGGAATCCCAATCTGCGGGTCCCTGCAGCACTTAATACAGGTAACACTGTCTGCATTGCAGGGTCTTTCAGACCCTAGTTTGTGGCGGGCCCGGTCGCAACCGTGACCTCTGCGACCCCTTTTGCTACGCCACTGGTCTTTATCGTACCTCCTTCCTTTGCTCTGGTTTTCAATATGTTACATTGTCTTCACTTCCCTCCGATCGGCAAACTCTGTTATGTCTCTATTGAGCCATTCCAATAGGAGTACGTAATAGAAAAGAGACAGAGGGTCAGCAATAGTGAGGCACTTCAGAAATGTTTTTGCAATAAGTGAATAAATGATGCTTACAGTATTGGGTCTTGAACAGTATCTTTCTTTCCGGTCACCACAATATAGCCACAATACTGAACACAGTTTTTTCTCATGCACACAGCTTCTTAGAATGTACTCACATGGGGTTTTCTTGTGTTTCCCATATAGGAATGGGATTTCTCCCTCTTTTAGGTACCTTCGGCTGGATACAGATACCGACAGAGGACGATTTTCTTTATCAAACCATAAATATTAAAAACTTGTAAAACAACAGCACTGTGAAGACTTGATACTAGTTGAAACTCGTTGATGTTTTGGCCAAAGGGGATCCAGTGCAGTATAATAGGAGAGATAGAACTCTGTCCCCAAAGAGCGCAATTATTATTTGTATGTGTAAAGAGGAAGAACTCCCATTCATATATATGCAAAACACAAGAAAACCACATGTGAGTATATTCTGAGAAGCTGTGTGCATGAGAAAATTCACATTTGTGGCTATATTTCGGACACGAGAGTCTAGGATATTGGTGACCAGAAAGAAAGATACAGTTCAAGACCCGATATTCATCAAATAAATGTAAGCATGATTTAATCACTTATTTGATACTCCTAATAAAACACAGATCTGACACTCACCCACATTGACCATATACTCAGCTTCAGAAACATGGATGATATATGGTAGATATTGTATATCACCAAGAACCTTATACACTGAGGGGATGTTTGATCAAATACGAAGTGACATGAGGCAAGGGGCAAGGGCAGCTTATTAGTCCTCCCATTCATTATTTTACACACCTGCTACTGCCACTACTGTGCTCTTCAGTTCTCTCTTTCCCATTCTTTCCACTATAGCAGGGGTAGGAAACCTGCGGCTCTCCAGATGTTCTCAAACTACAAATCCCAGCATTCTTTAACTGCTTTGTCAGTTGGTTTGACAGTTGATACCACAAAGCATGCTGTGATGTGTAGTTGGACAACATCTGGAGAGCCGCAGGTTGCCTACCCCAGCTTCCTCTACTCTCCACCACTGTTATAGCCATCTTCATGACTGGTCCTTCTATAAACATTCCCCACTATGCTCTCTGTGTTACACTATATGCCAGACTGACATGGTGGGCATGCATAGTTAAGATGAACTGGTCTAGGCATGGAGTCTAACCACTGCCTGATGTTCACCAGAACCTCTGATGGTGAGGTTGGACTAGTAGTGGCAAGGCAGTGGCAGGTTGCGACCCTGGACAAACACTCCTAGGTAACCAGGAGCCTTGACAAGAAAACTGGGAACTGACTCCCCAGACAAACAAACATAAAACACAGAGAGAATGAGAGAAAGAAATAGCAGAGACCAGAGCTAGGGAGAGAGGATTAAGAGAGAGTGTGTGTGGAGGAGGAAATGAAGACCAGAGGATAAGGATTGGGACTGGAGAGAATGAATAAGACCAGAAGGTAAAGATGGAGATGGATGAGACCAATGAGTAAGGATGGCGTACAGAGGGTAGCAGAGGTTATTTGTGTCAGGATCAGTGGACAGTACAGAAAACATTAGGATAAGTAGGGACAGGGCATATAGATTAGGTGGAAGAGGGGTAAGCTAAACTGAAGAAGTGGGTTTTAAAGGAGCATCTGAAGGCTTGGAAGGTGTTAGATAACCCAGTATGTTGAGGTAGGTTGTGTCAGTGCAGATAAAAAGGGGAGGGTAATGTGAGGAGTTTAAACACATAAATCACTTTTAGTGATTATTCACTAACCATGTGGTCACTCTCTAAGATTAGAGGAAAATACGTTTTACAAGCAGAGGAAACCGTTTGGTTCTATACAGTGAGGGCAGTGAAGATGTGGAATGTATTTCCAGAGAAGTTTGTGATGGCAGGATCAATATATAAATGTAAGAAGGAATTAGACAGATTTTAAGAAGAAAAGGGCATTCAGGGTAAGACTGGTAAGTAAAATATTACCTTAGTCAAATGGGAAATCTTGTATATTTAGTTTGGATCAACTTCAATATAAAATTAGGATTGCAGAAGATAATAGGTCAAACTTGATGGACTGATCGGGCCATGTCTATGTCCAGGGAGCTGATTTCTATTAAGTAAAAGGTTAAAATACTGTTTGCCATTGCATTCTTACATTCACATTCTAACAGTGGCTCTCACATTAATCTTAAACTCTGATCATATTTAACTTGCTGTAATTTTTTCAGGGTGTATTCAGGGGTACTGTTACATCAGGGCCAGCGTGCCCATTAGGCGATTTTAGATGATGGCCTAGAGCAGGAGGCTAGCAGAGCTGGCGTCAGCAATGTCTCTAAAATGTCTCATTCCCTGGTGGGAATAGGGGTTTTTAGGTCTTGGCTAGGGTGCCAAGAGACCAAGCACCTGCTGTTTTATGTGTGCCTCTGGATCAGGCCTCATTTGTCTAGGGATCTATATTAGAATTGGGTCTTAGGATCATAGGCACAGATTCAGTATGTATGATAAGTAAGGATCATAGCTCTTAACAAAGCTGTTTTGTAGTATATGGTGTCAATTTTTATTTGTGTGAGAAAGTGAACACAAATTTGTTAATTAATTAGATTTATATGATAGCAAAGATTTCTATTTTAGGTTATTTGTACTACCGACTGGTTCAGGTTTATGTAATGTGGTTGTTTAGATCCCTTGTATCCTTCTTCTATTACTTGAAATGCAGATAACATTTTTTCCTATGAAGTTCTTGGTAACAGTCTTGCTTTCAGTAAAAGATAAATTGATATTTCCCTTGCAATCATAAATATTTACAGAAAATAAACTGTGCTTGCCATATCTCTTTACAAACCTATTGCCTCAAATTGTTATGCTCAGTGAATTTACTTTTTGAACTCACAGAGCAGGCTGCTGTCTATAGCAATCGCTGTTTATAGCTGTCTAGTTATACCATTTTCTTAATTGTATATTTAATATTAAATTGAGTAAAGTGTGAATGTTTTTATACATCTTGGGGTATATTTACTAAGCGGTGAGACTGCAGTGAGATTGAAAAATGGAGATGTTGCCCATAGCAACCAATCAGATTTGGGTTCACATTCTCCAGTGTGTAAAATGAAACTGAGAGCTTAAGTCTGATTGGTTTCTAAGGGCAACATCCCCACTTTCCAATCTCACCACTTAGTAAATATACCCCATCTTGTCTACTATGGACCTAATTCAGTACTGACTACAAGAATGAATGCCAAAACTAGGAGCTAAATGTTGGACTCAAAGGCGCACGTAACTGTCGCTCAGAATGCCTATGCAAGTATGACAGGCTGAATATGGAAAGAGAGCACCCAATCTTAATACAGCTATAACTATACATTTCCCCAGAAATGTATAAAACAAAAGTGCAAGGTAATTTATTGTATTCTATAGTGGAAATAGTGATTATGCCTTCTTGAGCACTTCATTAATAATGTAAAAATGTACCCAAATAAAACGCTTGGGCTAATATTTACTAAGCAGGGGGATTGCAGGGAGACTGAAAAGTGGGGATGTTACCCATAGCAACCAATCAGATTTATGCTCTCAGTTTCATTTTGCACACTGGAGAACGTGAGCTTGAAACTGATTGGTTGCTATGGGCAATATTCCCACATTCCAAACTCCCTGCAATCTCCCTGCTTAGTAAATTTAGGCCTTGATCTGGTCAATAGTCATTATGTAAAAAGGCTATGACTTAGAACATGCTGGCGTAAATTTACTAAGCTATCCTAAATTAGTCTTCACTTACTAAGGAAAAGTGGAGATGTTTCCCAAAGCTACCAATCAGATTCAAGTTCTCAGTTTCAATTTACATACTGGAGAATGTGAGAATATNTATATATATATATATATATATATATATATATACATACATATAGATTTTGCAGCTACAATTTGATGAATAAAATAAAGGCAGATTCAACAAAAACACCTACACACTACACACACATACTTTATATACATACACACATTATATACACACTACTTTATATACATACATACTACACATACACACTTTATATACACATACACACATTTTATGCATACACACTACACACACTCATACACACACATTATATACACATACACACTTTATATACATATACTATACACATACACACTACACATACACACATTATATACACACTACACACACACATTATATACACATACACACATTATATACACACTTTATATACATGCACACTACACACACAAACTTTACATACATTATATACACACTACACACTATAAACACACACACACAGTCACTCACCTCTCCTGGGCTCTCTTACATGCAGCTTCTTCAATAGGGTTACCACCCGTACGAGATTCCTTCGCACAGTCCGGGAATCGCATATGGCGTCCGGGGTCCGGAGCAGTGCTGTCCCCGGACTATATAATGTCCGGGAATCAGTCAGCATCATTCTGAAGTGAAGAGAGTTTCACTTTCAGTTTGTGCTTCTCAGTCAGTGCTGGGCCCAAGCACAGAGCGGTTACAATGTTGCTAATCACACCNGTCTCTGCACTGTGAGGCTATTAACTGTATGGGTGCTGGACCAAATTTATTCTTCACATATGTGGTGGAGAGGGGATTCGAACCCAGGGCAGACCAAGCAGCAATAACTATAAAACATACCCACTACANTACAGAGANTGGGGACAATAGGGGCTCTGCTGTATTGCTCTTACATATGTGCTGCAGATATATGATTAGAACACAGACTGGGGAAGCAGTAATACAGCACTCATTATATTACAGCACATGGAGCAGACTGATGTCTCATTATAATACAGCACATGGAGCAGACTGT
>JABWIB010013176.1:3731-17203 GCA_016617825.1 Platyplectrum ornatum
GAGAGGGGGATATGATAGAAGAGATATAACCAGGTACAGGAGGAGGGAGAGGGGGATATGATAGAAGAGATATAACCAGGTACAGGAGGGAGAGGGGGATATGATAGAAGAGATATAACATACTTCTCAGTGGTTCTGAGTGTGCACTGAAGCCATCTGTGGTATCTATATTAATCATCAGACACATTTTGAAAAAATATAAAGCAAATACCAAATGTCTGTGTAGCTGGAATCCAGGCAGAGCGAGTCATTATGACTGTACCTGCTAAGTATGATTTTGAACCGATGGCTCCTTAATGAACCATCTTAACATTTGTGATAATTAAGACAGAGAACTAAGTTTTCCAACTATTGTTCTCCTGAAATCCAGACGTTACTTATGAAGTGTCCCCACACCCCCAGCCCCGCTCCATCCCCCAAATGTCACTGTGACAGGGCGCTCGTCTTCTCTCCCCACGTAAAGGTTTCTGTATCAGGGCCTCTCATTAAATTCCAAATTATTCTGCACCATTCAAATGTCATTTATCTCTCTGGTAATTGTGCTAATCTGTATCTTTGAACCATGCTGCTAGCTCTGAGTGGGAATAAAAAGGCATCATTTTTATTATTACTTTGAAATTGAAGCAGCGCAATAAAAACTGCACAATGACTACATTAAGCTAAATACTCTCAATTCATACGCTTGATTAAAAGATGTTTAAAGGGGCTGGGTGTACGCGCGCGGCTCCTGCGGCTGCTGTAGTGACTACCTCTCCTCCCTCTCCTCCCTCCAGCTTCTGACTGTCTGCGCAGGGTAATTGCACCCCTCTCAGGATCTCTTTCCAAAGCGGACTCCTCCCTATCCCCATTCCTTATTTATAGGCCCTAATCCCCCGTCTCCCCGGAGGAGGTGTTATGCAAAACTTCTGCACAGCAGAGAAGCCCACTGAAGCACGAGCACTTTAATTGCTAATTGCAGGATGTTAACCTCTTCAGGGGGAACCGGCAGAGGCGGCTTAATGCAGGGGTGCTGAGCCGTGTCCCCCCCAGTTGGTGTTACTGCTGGGTTACAACTCCCACTATTCTAATTATGTGCCAGATCCAGTCAGGTGTTGTAGTGTGAATGCTGATGGAGTCATTCACGAAATATCTTGTTCTTATTTAAACTACAATGCATATAGGTCAGTGGTCGAAGTGCACATTTTAAATCATTTTTCATATTAATTATCATTTAATAAGTTCCTGTCTCTGTGTCCTTAGGGATTCACATGCCGAATAGCAATAGTATAAACACTACATAGTTGTAACAGGAGAGGTCATATTGGGTTTAAGATAATTCTGGTACTGGTTAATTGTGTTGGTTTAATTTAAAGGGGAGGAAGCGAAGGCCTCCAGAGATGTGTGCGCACTGTCTGAATGAACCTTGGCGTTGGCAGATACTGATATAAGTAATAGGTGAGATAACAAGGGGAGTTCATCAGGATAGAACAGACTAGGTGACTGTCGGGATTGACCCCTTGCATTCTCCATATGTCACAAAGTCTCAGGTGAGATTGTGGACGCGACACAAGTGAATGGAGATGTATAGATTTTCACTGGCGGCATAGCATACTCTATATACACCCCTACGTTGAGCCCTGGTTTAGATCATAAGCTCATAGGACCAGCGCCCTCAACATCTATCCCCAACTTTTCCTCCATCATCCATGTTCCATATTATATTGAAGAAGCACCAACCAAGCTAATTGTACCCCATTGTACCCTTCGCCGTCCTTCTTTCTATACTAACTGTAATGCGGTTTGAACCCACAACGCTTGCACACCTCGTTACTCATTAGAGTCGCTCACATTGTGAACGTTTTTGTGAAATAAATTTAGCAAAAATTAGCAAAATTAATAAAAAAATCAAAGCACAGCCATCAAACTAATTACAGGTTGTATGAATAAGATCAATATGTACGACGCATATGTACAATATCACTGTAACAACACAGTAAAATGATTCTGTAATGGAGCTGTGTTCCTAACGTGTGTATCTGGAATATGTCGTTTCATGTTGCTAGGCAATCCCTACCCCAGGATCAATTGGTATTACCTGTATCTGTTAGGAGTAGCACTGGCACAGGATCGCTAGTATATAATTATGTAGAAGTAGAAATGGTGGCTCCATATCTCTGTGATTCTCTCCCCCCAAGGACCTCCGCTATATGAACTCTGCAGGTGCCAGCAGTGCCTCGATGCTTTATACACCGGAGCTCCACAGTCTTTCAATATTTTGTGTACGGATCCATAAACTGATATTTGTGGCTGATGGAGAAATGGCTGCTGTTTCTAGGTTCTCTCACAAGCCAACAGTCCGAATAACTTGTCGACCCCTCTTCTATGTGGTCAGCGGTCTTCGCCATGAGTGTGCTCAACAAGAGAACATGTGGCGTATGCCACCAAATATCCATTGCTGCAAAGGAATCCCCCTCGGTTACTATTGTAAGACAAACACTGTCCTGTATTTCCACAATCTTTTCATGGCTGCCTCTTCGTCTTTTATGTTGACGGATTAGATCCATATAAAGAAGACTCCGCTGATAACATATTTTTGCTGATGTTGAGTTTCTTGTCGCACCACTTATACCCCGTTCACACAGACTACCCTGGTAAATCTGTTTTTAAGGAGCAGGGTTGTTACCTGTGGATCTGAATTACCCTGGTAATTAACCCTGTTCACAGTGCTGAACTACCCTGGTAATTCACAAACTACCCTGGTCAACATCGTTCACACTGAACCAGGATAGTTAGTAGTACTTTTAGTGCCGTTCACACAGAGCACACTATCCGGGTAGTTAATTTAACTCGGGAAGTTAGCTGAATAACCCGGGTAATAGCCCTCTGTGTGAACGGGGTATTAATAGACATCAGTTCCTCTGCCCAACAGTAAACGAATTGCAGTGATGTTAAAAATGGTTCCAGGGAACCACTAAACCAGTGGTCAAAGCGAATCTATATTTTGTCTTGCACTGTCACCGCCAAATGTTTTTGTTCACAGAGTTTCATGTCGTGGCAATTTCGTATGTTGAAATATGGAGTGAAATCCCCTTTTTGGTAGAATGATATGGAACCTTCTTCAGTTTTTGGTAAATAAAAAATTGTCTACAATTTTAATAAGAGGAAACACGTGTGTGTCGTAAAGGTAAGGTACATAAAGCGCCACTGACGAGCACGTATATTAGATTCAATGTATTCAGACGTTCATGAAGCCTCTACATCAGCGGTTATTTATATATTGGGGTTTTGTGACAATCACACAGATCACAGGATTGGTGTTAAAGACGTCTCTGCAAATACAATGTCAGAAATATTAATGAGCTGCGAATCTTCAGAGCCAGACGTGGGAGAGAGCAAAGATACGACGCAAACAGCTTTGTATGACCTGGCAAAGACAGATCAGTCTCCCTGGACCCCGCTGTCCCCATCGTTCATGGGACCTGACGGTTATCCGCCATCGTGATGGTGAGATTGGACTTATGTGCTCTGCAATCTGCACTGAAGAAGAAACGTCTGAGTCATTTACAGTCCTACCTTAAGTGTGCGGTGGTCATATGGATGCACAAAGGTATTATATACATCTTCCCGGTCACCCTGCGTACTTTAGGTGACGGGGGAAGGAATAACCCCAACGCACAGATTTTATGTTCTAGCATAAGGAACTTAGTTGTGTGACTGCGCTCACACCGATGTCCACAGACGGATCTCTGGATGCGTCCACTGTGGTAGAAGGAGCTTTTTGGGGATTGTAGGACGTGTACGAAGAAGCTGGTGGTCACAAACCGTCACATTGATGGTATCGCTCTCTGTTATACGCACCGTCACTGAAAACCAGCTCTGACTTTTACAGCAGCTACAAATAAACCAGTACAAGGAGCCAATGGAGGAACTATGCCCAATAACATCGCTATAATAAAATAAGTGATCACTTTAATAAATAAAATAAATCAAAGCAACTGTTACTGCTTTTACTATGTTAAATCAAACATAAATCACTGGAACGGCGCGCTGCATTTCGCAGTTTTATTAAAATGTTGATATACAGGTCCCCATGCTGCTCCGTCAGCCATACGTCCTCTTCATACAGACGGGGGGTGGTGTGATGGAACATTCTCATTGATATTATTTTTACTACCCAAGAGCGGGTGGACCACGTGCCCAGCAAACAGCCATGGGGACATTATCGAAGATAAGACAAAGGGGGTTCAAGATCAGTGAATGGAAGCACACATAAGTGCTAAGAACCCTGGATAGGATCCAGACACCAGTACAACAGGCTACTTACTGGTGCGTAATGGGGTGGCACATGAGGGTGCGATTTATTAAAATCACACCTGAAACTCCCTCCCATCTCAATGAAACTGATCTATTCCTAGTGTTACTAAGGATGGACTGGACTTCATGATCAGACATATACATGGGTCTGGGAGATTTGGGGAGAGTCTCCCGGTAATTCCTCCCGGTAATTCCAGAGACTGGGCATCCCTGTTAGACTGGCTTTAAAACACTTGAAACTCCTGAAACTCCTTTCTGTATAAGCTTCTGGATTTGGAAGTGCTAGGCCTGTGAGTGTAAATATTAGGTAAGGTTCTGCTTATGGATGTAGTGAGGTCAGGATCCATTCCCCTGATCCTAAAAGCTTACAATCTAGAGGGCAGAGGAAGGTGAATGGGAGCGCACAGACAGGTGAATGTAAAGTCAGATTTGGGTGCAATTCATTCCAGTGACTATTTAACGTTGATCTGGTTCTTATAAACCAGCGGTCGAAGTGGACATTCAGAAGTGGGGGTATGGAAACATAGAAAATAATGGAAGATTTTTACCCCCGTATACACCCCACTTCCAGCCATGTTATAAAATAATACACAACACACAAGTCTCATCTCACAACCCTTGGCACACAGGACACACAAGACACACAAGACACACAGGACACACAAGACACACAGGGCACACAGGACACACAGGACACACAGGACACCTTCGCACGTGGCCCCTGACAGCCTCTTCATCAGCTCCTGCGAATCGCAATGATATTATTTCCCGTAGACGCTGCAAATGGGAAAATGATTAAGAGTATTTCCACTCCAATCTTTCATTTGTTAAATTCTCGGCAAATATGAAAGTGTGTAATGCAATTATCTGCGCTTCTCCTGATTGCTAAAGCGAAAGAGAATGAAATAAATAAGGAATCAGCATATGCTGAGCTAAAATGAAGCATTAATTCGTGCTTTGCCAAGAAAACCTGGCCAGATTTCCAGGCGTGTAACCCGGCTCATCCCATCGAGCGGCGGCCTCTGATTAACACGTTTGCGTCGGGCCTGTGGGATGTCTCGAGGAGTCGAGCGCTGGCGCTCTGCCAGAGGAGCACAATTTAATGAGCAGATTCTTGTTTTTATCTAAACAGAAAAATAACAAACCAGGAACACAAAATCTCATTACGCCGAGCAAAAATACTGCCGGCTCATCTCCGCTGCTCAATTTATAAATGGAGAGACTGTGTGCTGGGGACACAAGACGGAGGATGGGAATTGTGCGCTGACAATCGCGCTCCTTGTACTCCCGCCTGTCGTTACAGAACATACACAGACAGCCCTGTCAAGTCCCACTCATTAGTGGGAAGAAAAAGCACTCGGGATTAGAACTGTCCTTACGGAGATACTTCACACGCCGGGGCTAGCTTTGGCTCCTGATTGCCAGACTGACTGGCACTTCTTTCTGTCCAGTTACAGGGGTCCTAGGGGGTCCTAAGGCTTCCGCACCCCTGAAGACCCCTGAAATATCTTTGTTATAGAGATTAGAAACGGAAATCTCTGTGTTTCCTGAAGGCAAAGACAGTAGCCGGGAGCAGAGCCAGTGTCCCTCTGTCGTTACCAGTGTCAGATAATAAGGGTCAATCTCATGGTTGTAGTAGATATATACCATGGTTATATAGTAGATATATACGTATATAGTATACGTATATATATAGTATATATATGCCATGGTTATATAGTAGATATATACGTATATAGTATACGTATATATATAGTAGATATATACGAGCGGTTGTGTGAACACTTACACATTATAGTCTGGGAAGATATTTATACATTTATAATTACTATGTTTATATAGCGCCATCAGGTTACGCAGCGCTTTACAATTTTACCAATCAATAAGACATGACTGGGTGGTAACAGACAGAATGGGTGGGAAAGAGGGTTTTTGTGCAGCTTGGACCCGGGTATCTGTAGTCCAGTGCATAGTCCAGTGCATAGTCCAGTGCACAGTCCAGTGATAGTCCAGTACATAGTCCAGTCACAGTCCAGTCACAGTCCAGTCATAGTTCAGTGATAGTCCAGTGATAGTCCAGTGATAGTCCAGTGCATAGTCCAGTGCACAGTCCAGTCATAGTCCAATGCATAGTCCAGTCACAGTCCAGTCATAGTCCAGTCATAGTCCAGTGAATATTGTGGCCCAGTATTCCTGTGGAGTTGGAGTTCAGCTTTGGTTCCTGTGGCCATTAATTCTCCAAATGATCAGGATTTTCCTGCAGATAGAAAATATGTTCATTCTCCAGGACGATCGGATTTCAGTAATGTACGTTCCAGAAAATAATATATAAGATTTGTGACAGGGACATGACAAAGGCTGCGAGGACATGAGAAAGACCAACGCGAGTCCAAGTGCGAAAATGATGAGTGTAAAAGTACATTTAATGCCGGGAGAGGAAACAAAATTACCATCTTTTAATATATCAGAGCTGTGATTTGGGACAATCCTGTGACACGCTCTGTCTGCAAAATATATGAATTTAATAATGCATCTGAATCCAGAACAAGGAAGAAATATAATGTAAACAGATATTGTTCCAACGACTCATCAACATGAGGGCGACCAACTTCTATTTGTTGGGGAAAGGTCTGAGATTTGAGTCGTAACAAGGATTTTTCTGATGGGTCCGGCTTCTACACACAAGAAAAAAAAATGAAGCCCAGCTGGAAGAATGGAGAGGAGCTGAAGAACAGGGCATATGCCCAGCACTGCGCTGTCAGTCTGCAGGAGACGAGGCATCTGTCAGCGGATGGAGCCAGTTGGCTGTGAGTGCACTGGGGGACGAGTGAGTGAGCGAAACCTCCCTGCAACAAGGGGAGACAGAAATGTGTTTGCAAGCTGCCGGAGGAAAGCAGATCTGTGATGTGCTGGGCCTCCCACAGGCAATTGTCCGGATTAATAACAGCCATTGATAAATAGCCAGACTTAAACAGCCATACATCTGCATGGACACTGGAGTTTGTTAGCAAAACAGATTGTCGAGTCTTAGTTGTTAGTCTTGCATCGTGTTGTTAAAGGGATCTAAGCATCAAAGTGCATATGTTGTGTGGGCACAGATTTGGAAGAAAGGGATGGAATGGCAGCTTCACAAAAAGGTGTAAACCACATGCAACATGGGGGGTGCAACTGAATGACATGACACGAGTCAATGAGTCCAAACTATGCAATAACAACTAGTAATAATAATACAACATAACAAGGGCTAAAACTTCCTCAGATGATGACAATGAAATGCCAACCTACTAACCAGCTGGACCAGGGCCACCCAGAAATAGAAACCTAGTGCCACCACCCTCATCTGAATCTACTATCATTACCATGTCCCTATATTGCCATGGCCTACATTGCGATCTGCGCCCTCATCCATGCTACCCAGGTAGACGCTTCCCACTGAAGGTCCATGTTGCAGTGGTAAAACTCTATTTGCCGTGGCACCAATGGGCACCCAATTCCAGGCGTGTGAAACTGGCATCCTTCAGACTAATGTCCAAATCACTGCAGAAACCCTGTCTTTATGTCCCCCTGGCAATGTGCAGTCTATGAGGGACACTTGGCCTGGCGCTCGCTCTCTGGTGCTTTGCAGCGGGTGACATGGTGCGTACCAGTCTTTCAGTTTTGTGTACATCAGGACTCCACCCTGATTAAAGTGTAACACCGCACAATTATACACTATGACAGTGAGAAGTGATACAGTCCTAGCGGTGATCACCTTCTCAGCTGTAATGGATTCTTATCGTCCTCGCTCTTTGATAATATTCCCGCGTAGTCTCTATGAAACTATCGCTGAACTTTATCATGTTTTCATGCACTTTCTTATGAAAAGCCGAACACTGAACCAGCGATGACAAATGTGCAATAAATTCTGTTTGTGTAATAATAATAAACACATGGCCTGTTTATTTCATGCAGCAATTACATGAACAACATGCACTTTATATGATATCCAGTCATTCCTGAAATAAGAGTAAAACGTCACTGGCAAGAACTCAAATAATAGATTCCAGGAAGTGCAGATGGGTCGTAACTTACCTGGACCTTCCAAGAGACAACACCTGGACAGATGGCGTTAGGTCAGATAAGCAACATCGAGATAGGACAGAAGGGGGCGCTGTTGTTTCTAGTGATTTGTTTTGCAGTCCAGGGTCAGATAGAGACTCCATAAGGATCCTAAAAATAATATTCATTTCATAATTCTGCTGTTACTGTTCCTGCCCTTAATGGCCTTCATCATGCAGTGTCAATGCCCTGCACAGGAAGTGTTATTACCCCCCACAGGAAGTGTTATTACTCTCCACAGGAAGTGTTCTTACCCTCCACAGGAAGTGTTCTTACCCTCCACAGGAAGTGTTCTTACCCTCCACAGGAAGTGTTATTACCCTCCACAGGAAATGTTATTACCCTCCACAGGAAGTGTTCTTACCTTCCACAGGAAGTGTTCTTACCCCCCACAGGAAGTGTTCTTACCCTCCACAGGAAGTGTTATTACCCCCCACAGGAAGTGTTATTACTCTCCACAGGAAGTGTTATTACCCTCCACAGGAAGTGTTATTACTCTCCACAGGAAGGGTTATTACCCTCCACAGGAAGGGTTATTACTCTCCACAGGAAGGGTTCTTACCCCCCCCACAGGAAGTGTTATTACCCTCTACAGGAAGTGTTATTACCCTCCATAGGAAGTGTTATTACCCTTTAAAGGAAGTGTTATTACCCTCCACAGGAAGTATTATTACCCTCCACAGGAAGTGTTATTACCCCCCACAGTAAGTGTTATTACCCTCCCAGGGAAGTGTTATTACCCTCCCAGGGAAGTATTTTTACCCTCCACAGGAAGTATTCTTACCCTCCCAGGGAAGTGTTATTACCCTCCACAGGAAGTGTTAGTACTCTCCACAGGAAGTATTATTACCCTCCTGGGGAAGTATTATTACCCTCCAGGGGAAGTATTATTACTCTCCCGAGGAAGTATTATTCCACTCCTCTGGTAGCTTGTTGATTTTTCCTTCTCTTTCTTTCCAGGAAACAAAACCTGAGAATGAAGAAGAGGAGAATTCCAGGAGATTTGTATAATCCGGGAATGTCTGCTCTCCACCTGCTGCTTCACAAAATTGCTTATAAATCCCTCTTCAAGAGGCAGCCGGAGCCTCTTCAGATACCCGATAACAGCAGAATACACATATAAACTAACACCGCTCAGACCGCCCATCACTCAATATACAAGAGGTCAGTACCCACCATAGCAGGGGCGCCAGGACATTTTTCACTTTGGCACCCCCCCTCACCCCTGATATTTAACAGCAGCCACACCCCAAAATTTATATTTTCCTCTGCTCTTCACTACATGGTCTCCTCTCTGAATGGTCGGATGCAGACATGTGACCTATGTCTCAGACAGAATGAAGGAGGAATGGGCACATGAGCCGCACTGAAGTCATACAGATCAGTAAGGAATCTGTGTAATTAACTATCACTGGCTGACAGATTACTGACTAGTCTGTATGACTATATTGAGAACACCCGTTCTTCAGGGAGTCAAGAGATTACCCAGGCAGTCAGGGAGATCACCCGCTCTTCAGGGACTGCACCCACTCTTCAGGGAATCAGGGAGATCACCCGCTCTTCAGGGAATCAGGGAGATCACCCACTCTTCAGGGAATCAGGGAGATCACCCGCTCTTCAGGGAGTCAGGAGATTACCCAGGCAGTCAGGGAGATCACCCGCTCTTCAGGGACTGTACCCACTCTTCAGGAAGTCAGGAGATCACCCGCTCCTCATGGGGGAACACCTGCTCCTCAGGATGTCGGGGATGTCACCAACACTATAAATAAGTGTTTACCAGGATTATACAATTCCCAGGAAGCCCTGTGTCCTGACTGGTTGATTTCATGGACTTGCATAATGCTTAAGCTGCTCCTGTCCCATTTTGTAACATTTTGGCCAGGAAAGGTTCTGTATTCCCATCATTACTCGTGGAAACACCCAACAATAGGACGACCAGACCAAGGAACTGCCCTTTTTTTTCTGAATGTTGTATGTCGTAAAATCTGAGAAGTGATTAGAAAATCAAAACAAAAAATAAGACACAAAGAGTTTGGAGTGAATGAGACGTAGAGCTCGCATCCTCGCATGGCTTGATAAACTCCTTGACTGGCTTCCAAGAATAACTAACAAGATTTTGTGCCACTGCAGGGAATGATGTGGCATTTTAAGAGTCGGGTGGGGAGTGCGGATTCTCGTGTCCCTGCTCAGTGTGGAGACAGATGGGTTGGCAGGGAGGGATGGAAGGAAGACGACTCTGCAGTAACTATCAAATAAAATCCTGTGTTTTACTGCTGCTTGGTGAAAGTTTTACGCCGTGTCCTAAAATATGTAAAAAGAGAAAATAAAGCAACACAGGTTATAAACAGCTGCCTGGAATTCTGGATGAGTGCGACCTGTATGAGGTGCCACTTCCAGTACCTGGTTATATCATCTCTATTACGATATAAGATGATGCCATGTGACCAGGACCCAGTGTGTGCAGCCCTCGTGGGCCTAAGGACGGGCCGCTGGCTCTACCACCCTTAGTTCTGCCTGAAATGACGCCAGCTCCCCGATACCCATCTTTCCAAACACAATGATGGTAATTACAGACATTTTGATTCCAGCAAACACCGGTGACGAGACGACAATATGACGGAGGCCTCATCCAGCCGAATATTTTGGATAAACATCTGTCTCTGGCTTATGTCAGTGTATTTACAAGAGGATGAAGCCCCTCCAGGCCACTCTCAGTCCATTCTGCTGGCTTGTAATGTATTTTCCTTTATGGGGCTCTGGATGTGTATTTTCATGGCTCTCATGTGGCGGATCACTAAAGAATGAACATTTCGCTCTATTTAAAGCTCACAGCCTACACTACACATGAGAAGCGAACAGCAGGATCCGCAATTTAAAAGACTTACACTTATCAAATACACAGACGTGGGGTAAAGAAGACCAGAAATCTATCACCGCTTCCAAATAAATAAAATCAACGGCATAGCGCTCAGTGCTCCGGCCGCTGGTAATATATCAAGCGCTCACGATGCACTTAATTATGAGGCAGATGAAAACATACCTCGACAGAATTTAGTCCAATTAGTCCAGAGCCCTATATAAACGCACATCTCCATGCGGAAGGTTGTTGTATGAAGGAGAACAGAATGAGAGCTCCTTAACCCCACCCACGCTGTACAATATAAGTAACCCCTCAGATGTAAACCCCAGGGGCGGGGCTCTGAAAACGATTTACATAAATCACGCCCCCTGCCAACGCCCCATGCTGCCGAACTTTGAGAAACCAAAAGTCAGCAACACCGGAATTAGATCCTATAGGCCTACACACTGGACCTGATCCAGACCTTTGTATATACCCCTTGCATATAAAGGTCTTTTATTCTGCCGGTCACCCTCCTCTCTCGTGCCGGTTTCTGTACACTTAAATGTCCATAAACTAATCTTAACATATCTGCAAAGATCTACTTTCGAATGCCAGAAGATCTGTCACGGAGCATATGCCAGAACCGCACCCAACCTCCACTAACAGCTTGCAGAAGTCTGGATCCGATCCATTATGCTGCAGTTCCATACTATGCAGGGCAGCCAGCCGTATATTCATTGGGGTGCCTGGATCTGGTGAGTATTTTAGGCTAAGATTATTCCAGCCTTGACATATAGATAACATTTTAGCACCCTTTCCATTACATATATTACAATTAGAGAGGGGAAGTTCCTTACACAAATATAAAAATAAGAGGAAGCAAAGTCGTGTCTTCTTTCCCTGATGCTATGGCAGTATGGAAACTGGGAGTAAAGGATATTTTCGCAGTACCCGGATGTCGAGCTTCTGTTCAGTGATAGACAGTTATTAGTAACAAGGTCCCCCAGGACCGGCTGAGGCCACGTTGGCTTTGATGATGAAGAGGGCAAAGAGTTATCAGAACCTCCTCGGAGTGTTCTCCTGGCTTTTTGTCCAGGTGACATAGCATAGCAGCTAACAATGAACTTTTACTTTCAGGGCTTTAAGGAAGTTTTTCTCAGGAGTTCACACTGTGGAAGCAAATGCAATCACTGGAGACAAAAGAAAGATCACAGGGACACGACTACAGCATGTTCTTTGTGCGCGAGTTCTGCAGATGGAGAATCGGCGCTGCACTCTGCGAGGGAGCAACGGCTTCTGTCTGAAGTTTCGGCAACTGCAGAGTGTGCAGGGGGATATTGTCTTGTTGTCGGCGGAAAGTGAAGATGCTGGAATAAAATATTTGATATCTATGGGAACTGGAGGTGAAAGACATCATCATATTCAGAGTTTAGACAAAGAGAAAAACATTGTTTTACAATATATGAAACTTCTCATTTGCAAAAATATTGTGACCTGCGTGTCCCCAGCACAAACTACACATGAAACGACATCACAGGACGCCAAGAACAGGAGAAGTGTCACCCAGGTACCGAGATAGGAAACACATCTACGTGTCCTGAAGTTACCCAGCAATCTTAAAGCAGCAATCCTGGATATAACCAGTAATGTAGTGGTCTATCAGAACAGGCCCAACTCCAGATCCATTCAAAGCAGAGTAGCCATGCAAGGTGCCAGAAGTTAGGGGAAACATTATATGGTCTGCCACGGCTAATTACCAGATTCTGGCTTTATTCCAAGTGGTAAAACTGAGAAAACGCAACAGCTGTATGACCGCACCTATGACCGCACCTATGACTGCAGCTGTATGACCGCACCTATGACCGCACCTATGACCGCACCTATGACCGCACCTGCTTCAGGTCGGCTTGCGTCACCCATCAGTCAAAGAGGTTAGGCCACGGGGTAGATGGGGTAGTCTGTTGCTCATCCGCCACATCCCAGGGTCTTGTTGGCACCACCATCTTGATGCACTTTGCCCAGTAGCTGTATTGCGGGTCTTTCTCCAGTCCTGATGGCTTCTCTGCAGTCATCTGACTTATCGGGTTCTCTTGTCCTCTGATGGGGACTTTTCACTGTGGGTCTCAAGCCTCAGGACATACAGGCAGCTTCTTAATGGAGTCTTCTCCATTCTCTACTCCCACCCCCTGACTCTCATCATGGTATTACCCAGGTGTAACTCTCACCCCCTGACACTCAT
>JABWIB010013180.1:3209-17786 GCA_016617825.1 Platyplectrum ornatum
TCTCATATTAATCTATCTATCTGAACTTCCTGAGGTTATTTAAAATACAATCAGCTGAATTACAACAGCTTACTTTAATATTGACTGAATATTTCCTTTTCTATATCCAATAATATGCTTAGAATACATTGGTCATGCCAGAGATCTATCTGCTTGCTAAGTCCTTGTGCTTATCCTCTAAACCAGTGGTCGAAGTGGAAACTTAGAAGTGGTGGTATGGACATTCAAAAGTGGCGGTATGAAAAAACTGAAAATAATTGAAGTCAATGGAGATTTGTAGTATTTCAATTACAGTGGAAGAAGTGCCGGTATGACATACCCCCGTATACCCCCCCACTTCGAGCCCTGCTCTAAACATCTTTTTAATATAGTAACATATTTTTGCTTGTATCCAACACAAGGATGACCATGTTCCTAAACCCTCCTCTGCTATGTTAAAAGTTACAATCAGAAGTTCACACCATCTAAAGCGTTAAGAGGATCCTATCCCTGCAATGTAAGGAGATGTAAAACCTGCTCTCATATACTGACTACAGAAAAAATACAAATCCCTCACACACAGCAGGAGTGTAAGATTCCAGCGACATTCACACGTTCCACAACTAATCATATTTGTGCCAGATTGCTGTGTTTGTTTTCCTCATTGAAGAACAACAAATCACTTTATTTCAACTGGATAACACCATACCAACATTGTGACTAGTGCTATTATACTATACATTGTCACTAACTATGACAGTGAGCAATTTAGTAAGTGCTTATTATTATTATTATTATTATTATTATTTATATGATAATTATACATTTACCAGCTGATCGCTTCTTTCTTGACAAACTTCTTTCCTCTTTTGCATCAGTTTCAATTTCAAGGAAATTGTCACCCTAAAAAATACAGAGAATACATGACATATACAGATTTATAGGAAGTCCATGCACTTCATCCAAATATCCTTGCATAAAATCTTTACTACTTTTACTACTAAATTTTACAATTATAAATGAATTATGTTAAATGAATCTTGAAACATGTATACTTGTATTGGCTGCCACATTAAATTTGCAGCTATCTGCCTATGCACATCTGCATGTTTAAGAGGCTGCTCGTGTGCACCCAGCCAGGGTTACTACTGTTTATACTGTAGAGGGGACGCGCCGATCTGCACCTCTGCTATGAAATAACTCTGCCCCGCGGTGAGCACTGGCAATAGAGCAGCACTTTCTCTGCTGAATTTAAACAAACCCTCAGTTATTTTTAACAAACTATTGAAACTATTCAACTGGGTTCAAGAATTTCAAGACAAAACAAAGTGTTCAGAAATGTCCCCTCACACACTGGGCAATCCAGAATATGAGTTCATAATAGCTTCATGAATGTCATTCCGGCCATTGCAATGACAGAGCAATGCAATCGGTAGTATGATCTGCGGTCTCTTCTCTGACCGCGCTGGAGCTGGAATTACAAACCTTAACTTTGTTTTTGAGCAAGTTTTTAATTATTACAGGATGTCTTAAGGTTATATGAGACCCACATCTAGACAAAGCACCGTGGATAAGCAATTACTGACGTTCGTATTCTCATTGCCATATATAGAGAAATGTACGTTTCGAGCTACTTTTAAGCAAGTGAGTCAGATGGCATAATGAAGTAAATTAAGTTAGGCACTTCGGAAAAACGAAAACTATTTAAGAGCCTGAAGGTTTGTTACTTTCTTCTTTTATGTGGAAACTTGGTTTATTCATATATGAAAGCGATGCGAATGTTTGCAATACATGGGCCAAGTTATCTTTTTACCAAAACGTTTATAATTAGAAAGTAAGAAGAATATGACACATGACATCGGTGAATCAAACCAGAGAAAGAAAATATGAAAGGGGGGGCAAATGCACAAGGAATCAGAAGGGAAACATGGACAGGGGTATGAGGGGCCCATATTCATGTTAGAGGAGGTTCACCGGCGTCAGAGCCAAGTTATCATCTAGACTACTAGATAAACATTTAAGAATGGCATTCACGCACAGAGCCAGGATGATGTATTAACATTATGGCACAATGGATGTCTTTATAGAAAGATGAAGGGACATCCCCTGAAGAATTATGGGTATGAGTTAGGGAAGCAATGATAAAAACGAATTCAAACTTGCCAATGGTAAAACAATGTCCTATTGCAGAGAGATAGGGTAAGGGTTTGAGGGACTATGTTCTATAACATAAATTTCCCTGCATGCAGGGCCAACACGAAAGTGGTTTGGAATTTTATTGATCGATACCTTTATAAAGTGTTCAGTGCACTTAGAGATATTGGTTTTAACTTATCGCTGCTAAACTGTGTAAGCAGAGCTGGAATATTACTTCATAAGAGATACCAGCACAATATTTGCAAATAATATAAATAAGTAAATGTCTTGACACTGGAGATAGATGGGATCGATAGATATGTCCTCATATATCTCTATATCTCTTCCTCAAGCTCCATAAATTTCCCCCCATATCTCCACCGGCTCCATATAATCTTCCCCAACTCCATATTATGTCCACCATATCTCCCAAGCTCCATATCAACTCCCCCATACCCCCAGCTCCATATTATTGTCACCATATATCCGACATAAAACCCCCAAAGAGCATAATTTGTGCGCCAGACTACCGGGGCATTTCCGGGTAAGGCTTATTGCCAATCAGACCCTGTCTGTACCACTCACACTGCAATGTGGTTTGATTAAAAACAAATAATGTTTTTGTCTCTTTGCCTAGAGCTATGTACACACCTATGCAATTATAAGGCCATTCATTACAGCATTGCAAGTGCATGTATTTTTTTGTGATAAAAATAAGTTGCTTCAACAAATGTCCTAAAACTCATGATCGTGGATCACACCGCCTTCATAGCTACGCATATTTAAATCAGAAGTACTCTTACCTGGCCCTAACGTGCTCTATAGTAACCGAATGTTAACTATGTTCTCATATGGGGCGGCTTTCTTGTCATACACTGAACATGATGGCCTTGATACAGATCCCATGTGTGTTGTGTGTGCCATAGTTCTCAGGGCACAACATGCATGGACGGCTTGCATGCAATCTCAAGGTGCATACAATACTACAAGTACAGCACATAGTTCCAGACCCCCTCAACTCCTTTGTGAGGATCAGCAGTTCCACACAAATCTGGAACACGCATGCACACCAGTGAAGTTTTAACGCACTTTTGTAATAGTTTGAAATGTGACGTCCTAACACAAGGGTCTGAAATAACTAGGGTACTGTCACCCCATGGATGTGGACATGACTTGCGGCTGGTTCAAATCATATTAATCTGAGCGTTTGGCTATGAATGCGGTTCACTTGCATGGTCACTCTACACTGACTACATGCCTCTCGCTGTGAGGGGCCTGTAACTGTGTTCTCCTTAATTCTAAGCATGTGAGTAGAAAATGGTGGCGTATGCTTAAATCTGAATCAGGGACGATGTGTTTACACCAATGATTTCCGAAAAAATGATTGCTGTTATGTATCTATGTAGTGTGTATGACATTTAGAACAGATTTCTGGAGTAGATAACAATCTCAGATTGGCTGGTAATCGGTATAGTGTACACACATGAATTCGCATCCTCATCAAGCTTGTAATCACCTGTATCTCATGTATGATTGCATAGATGTGAACCCAGCTTCACTTAGACTCAGCTTCTTTGGGGCGGATGGTGGCACATTATAAGAAGTAACACCGTTAAATAAAGAACGCAGCTTGTTATAAGCAATATCCTTTTTATGAGGTGTGTAGAGACGTGTTACTGACACACACATTGTTTACTGTCTACAAAGACATACCATACATTGCTGAGGGATATTAACCCATGCTTATAAAGTGGACCTCCCAGGTGCCTCAAACATTTTATGCCGCACTAATGGGATTCCGCTCCGTCCTCGATGTTCAATGCTGTTTTTATCTAAGCATTTCTCATTGGGGGTACGGGCACTAGGATTGCACAATGGAACTCCGCTACCACTACGATCACATCGGAGCGTACTATTATTTTGGGCATTTATGTTGTGTCTAGGACAGTCAGACCTCTTAATCTTGCTCTGAACATTTAAAGATGTATGTAATCATTATAGTCTGTGCTTTCAAATAAAGAGGAACTCCAACATAGGATCCTTGAATATACTTACAAAGGAAGATATCAGAGAAGACAGACCCCAGGACTGCATCGACGACACGGAAGGTGTTATGAAATACAGGGACAGGACCAAGATACATATCCACGCCAGACGCATCTTGTGCCTCGTTCAGGAAATCTGAAATAAAAAACAAAGGCTCAATGATCAGGTTATAGGAAAACCATTTTATTCACCTGTCTCAGAGGAACCCATCAGCACATTACACCATTGTTACATGTGTTCTCCCATCTAAGCAATGCTGCATGACAAAGACCACTACTACCGGGAATTCTACAATTCAAAGAGCAGTGCTGACCTATGGGCTGATCCAGAGCCTGAGAGTAAGGGTATTACAGGTGTAGCAGACCTAAGAAAACCATGCTGTAATGTAGGATTGCTGACTGTCCTGGAAGGTCCAAGAAACTTTTGAATTTCAAGCAACCAGGAGGGAGGGAAACTGGGAGAGTCAGCAAATCTCCCAGGACCTGACCGAGACAGTGATTTAACTTTATGTAAATTACTGCCTCAGTCCTGACCCATTAATATTAATGTGTGGAACCTGATGAACTCAAGTCCGTCCCCATCTATAGTAAATGGTTTGTGTAGTTCAGGGTGCGGGGCTTTCATAGTGATTTACAGAGATTACGCCCTTTACTTTTGCCCATAGAGCTTAAAGAACTCAATCTCTCCACTCTAATTCTGTTTTCACACGGAAGGTACCATAGGATAGACTTCCAGAAAATAAACCAGGAAAAAATCAGATTCTGGCTCACTTTCCCGTTGAACACTATAGAATGTCAGCTAGAAACTAACAGGTTGCTATGGGCAACATCCCCACTTTTGTTTTCCTGCAGATTAGTAAATGTAGTCCCATGAGTGAAGATTTGAAGATATTTACTTCAAACAAATAAAATCAATGTCCCAGCGATACCAAAAATGATTACTTTTACTATTAAGTCCCATCCATTCTTAGGAATGCGTAGGGTCACAACTTTGTGATTTCAAAAGGGTGGGGCTTAATGCAAAGCCCTGCCTCAAGCCAAACCCTCTATCTATGCAATGATTGAGCACTGCTAATGATGGGGGTGGGGCTTGTGAAACAAAAAGTAAAAAAAGCTGGTGAATACGAAATAGACACATATCACATATCACTTATTCATTCAAAATATCCCTGCACTCCTATAAAATAATAACATTCTGCAGGCAATGTCCCATCTGAGTACAGCACATTATTACTACATGAATGGGGGCAGGGTAATGCAGCACAATGGTAAAAAGATCACTGTAGACTGTCTGCTAGTCGCTCTCTGACAGACCAGAAAATCATGTTACTATACAGCTAGATGTGATCAGTTACGTGCAGAGACACAGGGCAGCAGATAATGAAGGGTAGAGGACCCTGCACCTCCTCCCAAACAGAACAATACAGCACCAGATTCAGAGAAAAGTTACACCTGGGTGAAATTCATCATGGTTTTACTCTGGAGTAACTTTTTCTCTTAATTGCACATCTGGATCTGCTCCGCGGTCATGCTCATATGAATTTATACCAAGGAGAAATACAATAAGGGAGACAGAGGGTTTAGTGTCCAGGTGACACATAAATGACTCCTTTACAATATTTCATTTCATGTAAAACACAGTAAATATAAGAGTATTCTGAGTCTCAAACTCAATAGATGTTAAATTGATGGTTTTAAATACACAACTGGGCAGACTGGATGGGCCGTGTGGCTCTTATCTGCCGGCACGTTTTATGTTACTATGTAATCTCATTACATAATTGCTTTTCAACAGTGCTGAAGATAGACATGTATTAGAACACAAAGCCTGTGTATAAACAGGAGCGTGGAGGGTTTACAGGAAATGTGTGTGCAAAAATGACTTCAGTGAAAGACCTGTTAAGTGGATAAGTGGCACATTCTCCCATCTGCAGTGCTGGAGGATAACACAGTATAATATTTTACACATTTTTGGGACAAATATTAAGGTATGTCCAGGACATTGGACAAAATTAAGGCTCGAGGCGAGTGGACTGTGCCCCGACCTGTGTGTGTGGAGTGGAGGACTGGACACTTCCGTATGTTTGATTTTATCGTATCATCTAATGCACATAATGTGTTTCCCGGTAATAAGACTTACCCTGATAATAAGCCCTATACTATATTACAGTGAATTGTCTAATGTAAGCCCTCCCCAGAAATTAAGACCTATTTAAATCACAATGAGGTGTCATAATGTCAGCAGCACTTGGGGGGCCATGATTGGATTAATAGCAGGTCAATAAAATAAGCCCCACCCTGAAAATAAGCCCCACCCACATTTTTGTAAAACAGTCTAAAATAAGCACTACCCCGAAAATAAGCCCTACTGAATTCCCCAGGACTTGGGGGCATGATTGGGTATAAAAGCAGGACTGTTTATATAAATCTCTGTCAATATTAATTAAAATAAGACCTACCCCAAAAATAAGCACTATGGTGTTTTTTTGCACCAAAAAAATAATAAGACAGTGTCTTATTATCGGGGAAACACGGTATAGATGTTAGACTGAGGGGATATTAAAAAGTCCTGGTAACTCTAGTCTGCCTCTCCATAATTGAACTCAGTAGCTCTCTACTATAACACTTATTTATTTATTATTTATTTATTTAGTAACAGGTTTTTATATAGCCGCATCAGATTACATAGCGCTTTATGTAATAAGACATGACTGGGTGGTAACAGACAGAATGGGTGGGAAAGAGGGCCCTGCTCGCAAGCTTACATTCTATAGGATATTGGGGATTGATACAAAGGGGTAAGTGCTATCATTATACAATGGATGGAGCAGCCAGGTTGTATCGAAAAAGTGCTCAGTGCTCTGTGTGATCCTGTAACATAGCAGCACTTTATTAGTGCACCTTCTAGATGGAAACCCGGGAGGTAAATCCAGCATTACCAGGTAATCTGGCGCTATCCCTCCATGATGTCATCTATAATATCTTTGAGAATAATTAGAAAGTTACCTAATGCAAGTGAACATAAAGGCAAAGGTTCCATCACATCTCATTGATTTATAAGGTACAGAATTCCAACACCAAAAATGGCAGCTATCATATAAACGAACACCACATGAAAGAGGAACAACGTCAGTCTGGATGAACGAGGCTGCTTGTATGTCACTGACAGCTCATATACAGCATCTCAGCTATTATTAACTGGAACTGGAACACTTGATGGAAAATGTGCAAGTTCCTACATAATAATCTGTTTCTCCACATCACATGAGGTTTCTATACCCGCTAGGATAAGTCATACGGTCTAGTTGTTGTTCTGACCAAACACCAGGGGACTGAATGTGATCTAGGTGTCTTTGACACAGTCTGGTCTGAGTACTACAGGAACTGTTAAACCAATTTCCTAAGACGTCATGCACGAAAGTCTATAGACAATGGAGAGGAAAAATAAAACACATCCACAGAACGGGAGCCCAGTGAGCGGGCAACCCTTGTAATGACAGGTCAGAGGAGAATGGCTAGAGTGGTACCTATGTTATGCAGAGAGCATCTCTTAAATATATAATGTGACCTTGAAGTGGATGAGCTCAGGGTCGGATTAACCCCAGGACCAAGTCTATGGGCCACACACAGGTCCAATTCTAAGGGCTGCTCATATATCCTTCAGTTAAGAAGCATCGGTTAAACAGGTCCTATGGGAGCCATGTAGGACCAAATATATTTCTGTGAATGATGTGATTTAAGTGGAAACTGATTTGGTCCTACATGGCTCCTGTAGAAGGTCATAAGAGGAGGTTCTGAATACTTACTGTAGGCTGGACACATACAAGGGGGCAGAAATGGAGGAAATGTTTTGTAATATATGTGTTTGTTAATGTGCGCCAGGGGCCCCCATGGGTTCGTTACCCAGGGTCCCCACAAACCTTAATCAGGCCTTGGATGAGCTACAGCAGCAGAATAAGACCATCGTTCATTACAAATGAGGAAGCTCTGGCTACAGCGGGCACTTTGTCCAAGGGAAATATTTTTTACATAATACAAATCAATCATTGTTTATATGACACAACCAACCCGATTGTTATTATCTCATTGTGATCACAGTCTACCTATCTAGGAGAACAATGCCCACCAGTCTCAATGCATAATCTATTCCAACACACACTTCCTCCCAGGCTCCTTCCATGAACATGACAAAGGGACATTATGCTTTGACTGTCCCCAACTGAAAGTACAATACAGCCGATGTGGGGCTTGTTGGAACTGGAGTTATGCTGAATGAATATTTAATAAATCAATCATTTAGTGATAGGTATGATACACAACTGGGGTTGGATTAATAATGGGACTACAGCCCCAGGCCTCCATTGCCAAAAGGCCCATAACACTGCAGCTTAACATATCAGTGGAATGAAGAAGGACACAGTGTGATAAAGTGCCACCACACACAAGAGTAAAGTAAAAGTTTACGAACTCCCATGAGCCGTACAATGGTGGTCTCTTGACCACTTGTTGGATTCTGTAATGTAAAAACCACATAATAATCAAACAACATAAAAATTGTTTGCAGTGTTAACAGCTCATAAGAGATTGAAACCCTTGTTAAACAAAGTATTTTTATTATGCTCAGTCAGTAGATGAGATTACAATGTCATGAACTTGGAGCATAACATTCAATTACTGATTTCCACAGGGCTTGTGAGAGCAAAGCCGGGAACGCTGAGATGATTGAACCAGATTCTTTATGCCTCATAATAATCTTAAGCTTTTTCTGGTGCTTTGTCACAGATTGTGACCAGATATGGTAAATTAAGACTATGGGAGCAATCTAAGCAGATCAAGGCCAATATGATTTAATTACTCCACATGTAGACTCTTTTTCAGGATGTTCACAGCAGCACAGAGTATCTTAGCAGACGAGAAAGGTTGTGACCAATCCATTCGCACAAATGCATGAGGAAAGCGTTGGAATTATGATGTGAGCACTTGAGGGAAAGCCAATAGAAAACATTGAGCCCAATAATGAACAAAATGAAGTAGCAGGGTCCTCCATACAGCACATAGCAGGCTGCGAGGCTATTGTCACACTGATGGTAATAACTATAAACACAAAATAGCAATAAAGAGCCACTTTTCAATTAAAGGGATTACGCAACATAATTAAAGATTGTAACTTGCTGGTTTTTCCTGTGATAGCCCCAGGGTTATATTATTGTTAAGACAAGTCTGTAAGTAAATGTTTTTAAACAAAACAACCAACACAGACATAAACAGAAAGAACAAGAACAAGCAGCAATAAATACTATAGTGCTAATATTTATCTCCAGCCTTATTAAATAGAACTTTATGTAGTGTATGCAGTTAATAATGAGGTAATTTGTTGGTATATATATATATATATATATATATATTTATATACTCAATTTCTATGACATTATATATATATATATATATATATATATATATATATATACATGTTATGTCTTATATGAGAAATTTAGGTTAAAAATTTGACTCTCAGAGATACATAATAAGGGTCACCTTCAAATAAAGACTTTATCCTCTCTATGGCATGTTCTTCCTTCTAATTAAACTCATGTAAAAATTCATGTAAAAGTTCAATGCCAATTTGCGTTTGTTTCTGTCTTAAATGCCTTTCCCCACTATACTACAGAAAAAATGCATAGTTTCAGCACTGTTATACTTTCACTTTATTCTCTGCACAATATTCATAAAAAATATTCAACATCCAGAATGAAACCAGCAAAGTAAAAAAAAAGTCAGCAAAAAGGAATTGAGTTAGGAAATGTTATATTAATTCAATTAATCCAATTTGTATATTTTTAACATTCCTCATCCAGTAGTGCTACATTGTTTTTTTGTGACAATTTGCTGACCCTCTTAGTGAATAAATGAAAAAGAAGGGAAGACGATGCTAGTTACTGACCAGTAAGCCTGACATGAGTAGTAGGGAAATTAATGGAAACACAGTTAAAAGAACAAATTGTTAAATATTTTAAATACAGAGACTTGCAATACAGACAGTAGTATGGGAAGATGTCAAACAAATCTTATTGGCCTTTTTGATTGTGTCCCTAAGGCAGTAGATTAATGGGGAACTGTAGACGAAGCTTGTCTAGAATTCAAAAAGGCTTTCATCATTGTGCAAAGAGTTGTCCCATTGTGACATGGGAATGAATCCAGACTTAAACAATTCCAGCTTAAGTAATTGTTCGGAGTCTGTAGATTCACCTACGTATGGGGAAGCCCACTACCACCATTCCCCCATACATACAGGAGACCACTACCCCATACATAGTGAAATCATACAGCCATTACTTTACTATTTAAAAACCTCATCCATCACATTTGCATACACCCTCTCCCGTCCCTGTATGCAAACAGCACTGATTTAAAGTTTGCTCACGTGCAAGACACAAACCTAAAATGGATGCGTAGTCCGTATAATTCCGATTTGCACATTTTTGGCATAAGGGCGTAACTCTGAACCGGGTGCATTTTTTCATTTTCTATGCACATTCATGTTTTTTTTTTTTGTTAATTGTGTTAATTGAAGTCACCCTGTTCTATTGTTCTTCTTTAAGTATGGTTTTCTTTAAGTGGTGTACATATGTGAACCTCAGACTGGAGATTGCACACAGATACTGACCAGTGTTACTGTTACACTATTATTAGACTTTGACTGGAAACGTCATCTCTCAACTCTAATACTATTTGCAACTAATTTAACTCCCCTGCAATTCAGTATGATTTTGCTCATTCGTGAATAAGTTGTGAGTAAGTCAATAGTAAATAAAGTCTGGATCTGGTCCTATGTTTCTATGTATATAAATACAACTAAGTGAAGCTCTCTGCAAAACATACATGAGAAGCAAACAAAACAGTCAAACGGAACTATTATTTCACATTTAGTTGTATTCATTTTCTCTTGGGTCTTAGATGCATTTTACACCAGATGATATCATCTACTAATTCGGTTTATTAAAACATGATTTTACCAGCTATTATTGGAACAATGTGTCATTTTACAGCAGCCCTGCAACTGGTAGACCCAGCAATCTCTGCGTACAGGCATCTGTAGATGTTCAGTGGCCCTAAAACCACAGATTACTCACCACTGCTGAGAGCGCTCAATGAAACGTCTGAAATATAAAACATGTCAACAAGTTTCGATGACACATTATAGACCAGACAAGCCTGTAAGGTGAACTGTGTTACATTCTGCAAACGTATTTCAACACAAACATGTAAACCTGGAAGTTAAAAAATACTAAGGGTTTCAAAGCATTTTGGCTTAAGTGGAGTCCCCTGGTCTCCTACATGTGCTGGTTAGTATAGCAAAAAGCTACCATACAGAATCTGTTCTAGCTGCGCACTAAAAATTAACCCTGGTCTGTGTGTTTGTGTGTGAGTTAGGGTATATAGACTGTGAGATTATTATTATTATTATTATTACTATTATTATTATTTAGGCACTACAAAGTGTCCTCACCTCTCTTGTATGTGTAATGCTGACATGACCTTATCGCACTGCTGAGAACACTGATGAGAAAAGGTGGGTATAAAGGGGTAGGAAAGTGCAGCTCTCCAGATGTTGTCAACCTACACATCCCAGCATGCTTTAACTGCATAGACATACCTGACAAAGCATGCTGGGACATGTAGTTTGACAACGCCTGTCCCTGGTAAAGGACTGTTTTCAACTAGAGAAGGGTCCCGATATCACTGCAATCTTCCCGCTGTGACTGGCCACCAAGATCAAAGCAGCTGATTGGCTGGCTGTCAGGCATATGAGGTTACCCACCAAAGCAACCTCCTGACAATCAATAGGATTCAAGTCAGCAATGAACGAGTCTGTGTGGCTCTAACTCATTCTGGATGGAGATTCCTCATCACGTTGTCTATCGGCATGTACAACAGTAATAAAGTAATGAAAGTAGAGCTTTAATAACTTTATTACTGCTGTATATGTCAATAGTTATGTCGCCAGCGAGATGGGGAATCTATGGAGCATGTTAGTATTTGGAAATGCTGACATATCACACATTATTGTTACATTAGTGCTAATGTATTTTAGGAAGGACAAAAGACGACATTATTGGGCCAAGCATTTTAATTTATTAGTGAAAACACACTATAACAATTATTGATCCAGTCTAGCGCCAAAGATTATTAAAGAAAAGCAGGAAGTGGGTGGCTATGTCTACAGCCTTCCATTCCCGCCCCTTGCGTGTCTCCAGCTATCCAACTCCAAAGTGAGGTTAAACATAATTTACAGTACTTACCTTTGCACTCTTCTGTTTGTTTCTCTCCCCTGGAGGAATTTGTAAATCCTGGCTGGCAGCTGATTTAATTGGGATTTAATTGGTTATACCTGTTGTAAATGCTGCTAGACAATGAGGAACCTGTACAACCCATTGGAAGACAGTCACTATCAGACATGACTAAAAAAGGAAATAAGAACCAGTGCAGGTCCCCTTTCAACCCTAGGCCCGGGTAACTGGAACCTCCTTATCCTAATTGGTGTATTATTTTGCATAAAAATCAAGTAATGCTACTATATGTATAGTACAATGTGCTATTTTAATAGTTGATTCTGTTAACGTGAATTAGTATTTTGTTGTATAATTTTATCTGTGAGCTCTATTTTAATAGTTTATAGAAATGCGTTGACCAAACCATTCATAGTTATAAGGACGACCAATAATGACACAAATTGCTGGAGCATTACAAATCTTTGTCTAAAGCGGATACTGCATAGAGCTGGCCACCCAGAGATTCCACACTCATGAGACCTCTGAATACAATGATACCACTATTGTTTTCTCGTAACAGTGTACTAGTACATAAACTGCCACAGAACACAATGACAATATATAGTATGTCTCCAAGGTGAGATATTTCCAGGAAGTACCCACAGTATACACTGCATGGCACTGACCACGATTCAAGGCTGAAATGGATCTCAGTGTTTCACCTAAAGTTCCTTTCATCTGGGATATTCAATACTCCAATAAATGGTCTTTCTAACAATACAATAACTTTCTAGGAGGGTTTTACGCAACCTTTTATGTTATGGCAGCACAGGAAATGATAGTGTAAAGGAAATAACAATGTGAACAATAGCTTTGTGGAGTGTTATGGTACAGCTCGTTCATATTCATGTTCTGTGATGAAAAACAATATTCAAGAATATCCACGATAACCTGCAGAACCGGAGATACCATCCATCCAGAGTGACAGTTAAGCTGGCCATACGCTATGGCAGGGGTTCCCAAACTTTCTCAGTCGAGGCACCCTTAGGGTCTCCATAAATTTTTCAAGGCTCCCCTATAACAAAATAATTTCCAATTTTTTTTCATTTTTGAGTCAAAAAAGTGTAATAACTGTTTAGGTAAGGACAGAAATACTTCAGGATAACATAAAATCTTGTATTGTGCTTCTAAGTAACACTAGCAACATGGCACAACGTCTGAAAGAACATTCCGTGGCACCCAAATGAAAGTGTTGCGGCACCCCAGGGTGCATGCATATTGCATGCAGGGAGAATACTTTATTGTTATTACACTTGTGCTGGAAACACCATCCCACGATACTCTAATACTGATTGCAATTAATTACATTTGCCTCCCCTGCAATTCAACATGGTTTTGTCCACTCTTGAAAAATCTTTTGATTGTAACAATTTATCTTATAGTGTATGGCACACTTTAATTAATGATCTAGCGGCCCTGTATTCCCAGCTTCTGGTGTCTGATCCAGAACTGTAGTAATGACAGCTACACATTGGACTACAATTAAATAACTTGAATTAAACTACACACACATTGTTAAATAATAACTGAGGAACAATATAAACAAACATCTAAAACACAAAACACTGAGCACACTGCTGGCAGATATGATGAATATGTGTCTGACAGTATTGCTCATCCACCTGTTCATAAGAATAGTAGCGACCACTGAAAGATGCGCACACTGCTGCCTGCGTTTCCATCATACACTTAATCCACGCGTTGTTATTTTTTTTTAATTATGTACATGAAATAATTTTATAAATAATTTACTTTTGAAAAATAAATATTTCCATTTATTTATTTTTTATTTATTAATTTATTTATTTTTAATGCCAGAACACAAGCTGCACAAGCCGCAGCCTCTACCCATTTCACTGTTCCCTTTTCCCCTATATGCTATCCAGAGTTGCTAAAACACTGAGCAGGGTGCGTGCACATTCCCTTTTACACTTAACACCCTGAGTAAGGTCTAAAGACTCTTAAGCAAAGAATAGAGCCAGCAGCAGTGGTGACACAGCATAGAATAGAGCCAGCAGCAGTGGTGACACAGCATAGAATAGAGCCAGCAGCAGTGGTGACACAGCATAGAATAGAGCCAGCAGCAG
>JABWIB010013182.1:0-17079 GCA_016617825.1 Platyplectrum ornatum
ACACCACGATTCACTATGTTGTAACACACTGTAACATCATGATTCACTATACTGTAACATCACTATATTTTGTTTTGAATCTGCTTAAATGCAGCAATGAAATAGCTCTTTATATATTAAGCATATAGGACCAGACCCAGGCGTGAAAATAAGAGAGGAAAGTTACATCTGGGTAAAACCATGATGAATTGCAGGGGAGGTAAATGTCATTAGGTGTAATCAGTATTAGAGTTGAGAGATGATGTTTCCAGCCCAAGTGTAATAACAATAACAGTAACGCTGGTCTTGCTTTCAATCCTGGATCTTGTCCAATATTACCAATGACTCTCTCTAATCTGGTCTAAGCCTCTTTAGGAGGTAACAAGGAGTCACGCTCCAAATAGAAACCGGTAACGGGGACACTGATTTCCCAGTGACGGCAGAAATAATCCTGACAAATGATAAACTCCCTTAGGAGTTATGGCTGCCAGGGATGGCACCATGTACCTTTTAATATCGCAGGCACGCCACCTTCCTCAAATCTCATACCTCTATTAATGAGAAGCAGGACCCTGCTAGGCGTCTGTAGACCCTGGACACAGGAGGTCACCCGAGCCATGGATCCTCCATAGTACTGGGCAGACTGGATGGGCTATGTGGCTCTTATCTGCCATCTCTTTCTATGTTACCGCGTGCCAACCATAAGTGTTAATGCCGCAACCATCCAGCAAGTAATTTATCAGTCCGACTTCACCGTCCATTGTTTCGGTGGGACGGGTGGCTGGTAACGCTAGTGAAGCTCAGTAGTTGTCCCCCCCCTCCCATTGCCAATCATGGGCTATCTACCCAGGTCTCCTACCCGTCACCTGCAGTCATCATGATCTATCTATTTACCAACATGTTTGATATAGGTATTAATTCCCACTATTTTCTTTGTAATATTGACATTATAATATTGACATTTTTGTTTTAAAGGTTTTAACGTTTAAAGAGATTAACTGGCAGATGATCCGGATAGAGGCGGACGCCATCCAGAGCTGCGAGCACGAAATAATGAGCGCGCCCGTCCGCCTGATCACCAACCAGTCCAAGATCCGAGTCACGCTGAAGAGACGAGTGAGTGTGAATGTTCCTCAGAGCCTCTCTCTGTCCTCCTTCCACCATCTGTCCCCCTCCTATGTCACATTGCTGATTCTCATAACACTCCCCCACAAATCCGCTCCATCCGGTAGATAGAAAGTATATAGATAAGAATCTCCTAGCGGGCAAGATTCATTATTATTATTATTAGCGTTTATAAGGCGCTACAATACAATAACAGACATGAAATCTTATATAGCACAAGATGCCATAGCATATAGTAGCAAACATGTACCGTGTTTCCCCGATAATAAGACCTACCCTGATAATAAGCCCTATCCTATTTTACAGTAAACTGTCTAAAGTAAGCCCTCCCCCAAAATTAAGCCCTATTTAAATCACAATGAGGTGTCATAATGTCAGCAGCACTTGGGGAGCCATAATTGGTTTATAAGCAGGTCAAAAAATAAGCCCTACCCCAAAAATAAACCCTATGGTGTTTTTTTTTTGTCCTGAAAAAAAAAAAAAAGACAGTGTCTTATTATCGGGGAAACACGGTAATACACAAGTAGCGTGAGGGTACAGAGTAATAATTAAGAGAGTTGGGGTGCATATACTGTATTAGACTGGGAGGAGATAGCAGGAGGGTGGGGGTCCCTGCTCGTGAGAGTTTACATGCTAAGGGAGGAGAGCGTCAGTGCTTGGTAGTACGTCACTGCAACTCCGCTGACACGTTTTGATATTGCGACTTCAATTATGCCAACTCAGATTCTAGTTAGAGAGACACGTCCCCACCATTGCCTCATTGACACAGTCTTCTTCAGTTTGAATCATTTCTTCCCCCGGTTGCTTCCTCATGAAAACAGATGAGTGAGACCTCTGAGGACATTTTAAAGGTCCTTCCACATGTCTTTACAGCTTAAGGATTGCAATGTGGTGGCATCAAAGCTCATCCTGATATTGGACGATTTGCTGTGGGTGCTGACGGACTCCCAGCTGAAGGCCATGGTCCAGTATGCCAAGTCCCTGAGTGAAGTGATAGAGAAGTCCACGGAACAGCGGAAGAGTATGGTGGCCACTGCTGAGCCCACGCAGGTGAGCATATATACATCAGAGACAGCGCAAAGAAGAGAGACTAACATGTCACACACCATACAAAGACACACCAGAGGGTACTACACGTATAGTTTGGAGCAGAGATGAGTGGGGATGGATATGACAGTAGGGGTGTAAACAGGTACAGGAGGGGGGAAATTTCAAAGGAAGAGATATATTAGAACATAAGAACATGCTCATATACTGTAGAAAATGATCTCGCTGAAATGATAGTAGATACATGGAATAACCTCCCATTTGAGGTGGTAGAGGCTTACACAGTAGAATAATTTATCCACTCTTAATTATAAAGATATTCTAAATCGTACATGACATTTGGGGATCATGTAGGGTATGGGCTTAGTATGGTTTCAAGGTAGCTGTCATGAGATTCTCCGGTACGCCTGGTGACACTTAATGATCCAGTGTAAGGTTCTTGGATTTTCTCTATAGGTTTGTAAAGGTTCTCACGTGTCTCTTTATTTCCTCCAGAGCTGGACTCCCCAATCCAGCTCCCAGCAGACCAAGAGCCAGCAGACCTCCACCACTGCGGAGCAGAACCAGGCCATTCTCAAGCTTTTCCGAGACTTTGACGTTAAGGAAACCTCGTATCACCTGGTTATCTCCCACCTGGACCTGCACATATGTGATGACATCCACTCCAAGGAGAAAGGTCAGGGGATGGATTGGTGTTCAGTATTAGTCATGCATTCCCTATGGCATGTTGTAGGTGCCTTGCTAGAGAACAAATGGCCCTCGTCATTGCCAGGCGTCTAACGTCTGAGCCGTCCTATACTGCAGGTCCTAGATCTCCTTTCAGTTGAGGTTGTATCTTGGGACATGTGGTTATTGCGTGAAGCCAGTTATAGGTTTGATTGTATCTGCCCTCGTAAAGCAATAATCCGGCTGAGAGAAGTTCCTCTTAGGGGTAATGATTTTCAGTTGAGCCCTAAGGATCTGTCCTAATTGCACATAAGAGAAGGAAACTCATCTCCGAACAGGACGATCTGTCTTCATTATGTGAGAGGAATACATGGCGCCTCGCGATATACATCTCCGGGGGACTTCATTTAATAACGTTTGAAAACATCTTGGTCAGGCAGTGAGAATAGCTCAGGGAAATCAGCATTATCCCATGTTGGGAGCCATGTACACCTCACCTTCTACACCCACAAAGACCAACTCCAGTGCTCTCGTCAGACGTTTATTATTCTTTATATTTATATTGCCTGTCCATTCATAATAAAGTATTGGTCCGTTATCTTACAGTGTTGGACTGGCGGATCACCGGAGGCGCCATGCAGTTGTCCTTCAGTCAGCTGACCGTCGATTACTATCCATATCACAGGGAAGGTATGTGATCTGAATATCTGTAGAGACCTTGTATTGCGAGTACACTGAGGAAGTCGGAGCCCATATCATGCACATAGAAGGTGTTTTTCAGGAGTCATAAAGTAAACCATAGTTTTACAAAGGTACTTTAGTAGCGATCGGGAATTTAAGGCAATGATTTCCATTGAGTGTCTCCCTCCAAACCCAGATCTGAGAGATCAGCCGGCTCTCCTATAGGAGTTCGTATGTCTCTCGGTAAATTCTTGGAGATTCTACAACGCTGATATTAACCCAGCTCTTACGGCATCATTTAAATGCCCCCACCTTGCGTACCCTGTGTACACTGCCTGCCCTGACCCGGCGCCACCATCAGAAATAGAATCCAGACCCACAGTCTCCATATGTGGCGCAAAGAGCAGATAACACTTCCACACTTCGTAAGATCGGATAATTAATTAAAATTAATCCCCAATAACATAAAAGTAAACACCAGGTTACTTTTAATACTTGAAACATTATTGTTATTCTTGTGGTTTTAGAGAAGATATTGAGGCACCTAAAGATAAAATTGAATTTACCAGTATCAGCCTATTCTAGACTGTGACTGTGACTTACAAATAGAGGCCATAATGGAATTGGTTGCTATGGGCAACAGCTCCAGTTTTACGGTTTACAATCATTATGAAATGAAATCCATTCTCCTTCAGCTCAATCTTTCCGGAGGGTTACTGATTGCATCACTTCATATTCCTATCCGGGAGAAGATGGATACTTAACCCTAGTTACATGATTGATATTAAAACAAAGTATAGGGAGGGCTATTCATTTTGGCATGTGAAGCCAGATTGCCCATAGCCAGGTTACCACCCATACGGAGGGACCTCAGGGTGTTTAGTGTTACCCCTCTGTAGCCCATAAAGATGCCATTATTCAGAACACTAATTCTGCCGGGTCCACAGGAGACAGCTGCAGCCACTGGATGCATTACGGGGATGCCACAAAGACCAGGTGCTCCTGGGCACAAGAGCTGCTGAACGAGTTTAAATGTAACGTAGACATGCTGAAACAAGCGGTAAAAGACCACAACTCCGCATCTCCTTCCAGGTCCATGCCCAACGCATCCTATCAGTATGGACACACAGGTAAGAGTACTGGAGCACGCCTGCTGACTGCCCCCTGGTGGCTATATCTGCACTGTACAGGGGACAATGTGATATCATGACTGTGTTTACACCTTTTACATGTTATATCATCATTATCCTGCGAGACAGCTTGTGGAAATAAGGCGTAATCTTATATTCTAAATATTTCTAATGCACTTTTTTGATGGTCTTTGCAGGTTCTGAATCCAGTGGTAAAGGATCTTCCCCTGTAAAATCACTAGAGGAGCCCAAATCCAAACTAATGTCTAGTTCTTTTGTGGTCAGACTAGCCGATTTTAACATTTATCAAGTAAGTGTAGTAATGTAGTAGCTCATTTCATATAAATGGTAATCCTGACCTGTTTATCATAATATTATTAATATTATTCTTGTACCATCATATTACATAGCACTTTGCAATGTAACCTTCATAAGATAAGCTGGGTTGTAACAGGCAGGTGGGATGGGTAAATGGACTTTCCTTATAGTTTGGGTTTGATACATAAGGGGAGAGTGCTGGGAGCACACCCATACACTGCACAGATCAGATCATTATTGTTATAATTCCCCCAGTGTGCATGGTGATATGGCAGACGGAGGGATCCAGATAGTGTGGAGGAGGAGGATTGTGGAATATGATATAGGATATGATATACCTCTCTCTTCCCGTACTCACATTACAAGCCGCACACCCCGCCGGCGCATGTCTGGATAATGAGCATCCTGATTCATGCTGGAAGTGTCTCGTGTTATGGTGTCAGCATGTAGAATACAGTCTGCATCAGGTCCAAAATCGCCACAGTCACCTACAGTATTACATGATCTGAACATGGATATTACCTGTCTAATGCACAGCCTGCATAGCATTACTTTAAAAGTAGGGTTTTGTGAAGAATAAGTGCGAAGGGTTCACCAATAAAGCCTCACGTGTACACTGGACTAGATGCCGGATGTATGACCGTTCCCAGGTCTCCATACACAGCAATAACGTCAGCGCCGTTATTCCCATATAATGAATGTTACTTCTTGTCTTCCAGGTATCCACAGCCGATCAGTGTCGATCATCCCCCAAAACTATGATTTCCTGCAATAAGAAGACCTTGTATCTTCCTCAGGAAATGTCTGCGATTCATATTGAATTTACTGAATATTATTTCCCAGATGGAAAGAATTTCCCCAGTAAGGAGACTTCTTATATTGCAGATTATTAAGCTTTACAATAGCTCCTGGCTTCCGGGTCTGTCTGTATCCGTGTATTCACCAGTGCAGAGGAACGTTGTGGCATCTGTTATCTCGTGTGTTATAGTCATTAGTGTGGCTGTACAATTATTATTAAAATTCCTACAATATGCTTGTACCCTTCAGTGACTCACGTCTTATGCATATTACGTTTATCATGGTGGTATACTGGCACAAACAGCGCTGGCCACTCAGTGACACAATGCTGAGCGCTGTTTTATCTCGCAGCATTGCTGCATGGAGCTTACATAGCAAAACAGATTCACTAGTTAATAATATGATGTTATATAGGAATATAATAGTGCCTAATTTGTCTCATTATTAGCCAATAATATTATAGGTGCATATTGATATTTAGTTTCTATTTGGAACACTCAATAAAACTACATGGGGCAATAAAATATGAGTGCATAGTATATGGCATTCTATGGAGGTAGATGTTATTAATATTAATATATAGTCATTTTTATCATTTTAATTATATTAATATTATTAAAAGAACTTCCTATGTCACCATAATGGGACTAAATGCCCTGCCTCCAGTAGCTATACACTGGCACAGAACCTGGGCATAAATGCGGAGTGGTTTTGGCAGTGGTGTTTTACAGGAGGATGTGACAAGGGACCTCTCTGGCTACACCTAAAAATAGATATAGATGTGTGTGTATTTATATATATCTCAATATGCACCTATAATAGGCTATTAATGAGATATAGATATATATATATATATATATATATATATATATATATATATATATATATATATGTGTGTGTGTGTGTATATCATATGTATGAAGACCTAATGCCTGCAGAACCAAATATACATTGTTGCCCGCTCCAGCTATCTGAGGCAATAACACATTTATATGATGGCATACAAGATGAAATTTTTAAAGCCCAAGTTTTATACTGTATTTCTTTTCCCTCTACAGTTCCCAGCTCCAACCTGTATGTACAGCTGAACGCACTGCAGATAACCGTGGACGAGCGCAGTATCCTGTGGCTAAACCAATTCATCCTGGACCTCCGGCAGAGCGTTGACCAGTTCATGGCAATGTACAAGCTGACGGACAGCTCCAAGTCAGACGAGCACATTGACATCCGGGTGGATGGCCTCATGCTGAAGGTAAAGCCAGGGCCGCTGTAATGCAGCAAACACAGCACCACTGAATAATTCACGTGGATATTCCATGCGGCTCTGCTAATCCTGGCATAAATGATCTATAAATTCATGTATATTTTATAATACTCCAGCATGCCAGCTATCTGTGAGGACAAAATTCACCCTTGGTTTAATGACGTAACTGCTAGAGAGGTACACACAAATAATCTGCCGCAAGGTGGAATCTTTCTTATAGGAAATATAGGGGTGTTTTCCACGGAAACGAATCATACCGTAGCTCTCATCTTCTAGAATATTCTATGTCAGCCATTGGTAACCCCTGGTATTTTTTTAAACATTACATTTTTATTGAAAATGAGAACAGGAGGGTACAGAAACAAAAACCCCTGGTATTTTAAGCATTATTAAACTACAAGTCCCATCATGCTTTGCAGCTGTCAGCTATGTCTGTGCTGTTTTATAGCATGCAGGGTCATGAAATTTCACACCACCTGGATGCCAGTTATTGTGCCAGACTGGTAGCTGGAATCAGATTGGTTGTTTTGTGCAATAATGGGCACATATATAGCTCTGAGGGTCATTTATTTAAGTGCATCGTCCTCCATATGAATTGTCGTTACAGAGTAACAAGAGCTGTGTGATGCTCATCCTTTGTAACTTTCTTTTAAATCACTGCCTCAAGCTCTGGGAGAATTCCAGTGAGTGAGTGTGTCCAGGAGGGGGCGCTCATCTGCCAAGTGATGATAGGCAGGATCTGTGGCGTAAATATTCGATGGTTAATTTTGTTTCATGAGTCCACAATAATATATTTGACTTGAATGGGTTAATATACTGTTGTTAACCCCCACCAGGACCATGATATACCATTGATCTGTGTACCCATAGCAACCTCCGTAACCCTCAGCAATCAATAGATCTTTATTTCATTATCGACTCTTGTAAATCCAGTTCTCTGCTGTAGTCCTCTGCGCATTGTCTATAACCCCAGTAGCGTGGGAAAGCTTCCTTACACATATGTCAGCGTCGCCGAGTACTGCTGCTCACACATAACACATACAGCACCTAACGCAGGTCTGGCCAACCTGTGGCTCTCCATCTGCAACTACAAGTCCCAGCATGATTTCCCTTCGTCACAGTTGAACCCTGATCCCTGACCCTGATCCAGTCTTGATCAAAGTACGGTACATATATAGTTAAGACCATGGCACATCGGATCTACCTATGTGTCTGTCCTTTTTCTTTTCCTTTTTCTTTCTTCCTGATACAGCAGAACTTTATAAATCCAATATTTTCTTTCCTCTTCAGTTCATCATTCCGTCTCAGACGAAACTGGATTGTCATCACGACCAGCCGACGGCCATCAGCGTCCAGACCTCGGAAATGATCGCCAGCAACACCCGCCAGTCCCCGAACTGCAGGCGCTCGGACCTTGAAGCCATATTCCAGGACTTTAAAGAATACCCTTTCTTTTCCAAATCCTTCACCTCCTTCCCGCGTTCCGAAGAGACCTTCGACCTCCTGCACCCCATCTTCCAGCGGCACGCGTTCGAGCAGGACACGAAGATGCATGACGTATACAAGGGATTCATCGCGCCAAAGCTGAACACAGACGCACTGAAAACCTCCGCTGCTAAGGACATCTGGGCCATACATTTCACACAGTTCTGGGTCGACTATGAAGGCATAAAGAGCGGGAAAGGTAGGCCCGTGAGCTTCGTCGATTCCTTTCCGTTTTCCATTTGGGTCTGTCAACCCACGCGTTTCGCCCAATCTGAAAAACAGACCATGGCCAACGGCGACCACCTCGGCAACATTTCAAAAAGCGAATCGTCCGACTTTGCCGGTCATCTCCAACGCAAAAAGCTTTTAAAACAATATTACATGGCGGGCGTGGACGGCAAGGGCCCGCCATTGCAGAAATCCCAGTCTCTGGACAGTAGGCTATCCTCTCCTCCCACGGATGTCCCACCTCAGGCAGACATCCAGGTCCTCGCCCATATACAGAAAGCGGTGGGCCTACAAATCAACCACTACCAGTATATGTTCTTACTATTGCTGCAGGACTCCTTAAAGCGGGTTATGGACAACCTACGGAGGGACGTGGAGGCCGTGACGGGAAAACCGGCCGAGGAGACCAAGGTGTCCATCGGCGTTCTGCTGAAGAGGGCAGAGGTCTCCTTGTTATTGCACCCCTTGCCGGAGGAGAACAGCTCCAATTGCCCCCTCTCTCGGGAGGGAAGCCCTCTGGCCGACAGCAAACCAACTTCTCCACCAGATGGCGCTGGCGATGAAAGTGCCGCTGACCACTCTGTCGACCTACTCATGGATTCTGTCAGTGGAGACTCGGGCGCAGTACTAGAACCCAAAAAGATGGTTTTACCAGAGACCTTGCTGTCCGAATCGCCCAGTGTCACAGAGATTTTAAAAAGGACGCCCAGTCTGGAGGTCGCTCCGGACACATCCGTTCCAAAAGCAGAAAATGGATCTTTGTGTCAACTCGTCAACGATCTTGACGGCGGCCATTGTAATAGTCACGATCGAATCTCCGGCCCTGTCAAAGAGCCAGACGAAACCCTGATTAACCTTGAAGCCCCTGAACCTGTTCTAGATCCTCTCCTCAATATACAGTTCTCTGATGTTCAGAATAAGCAGAGTGACGTGAGGTAACAACCTGACATGTCTATAATTCATTTTACTTCACGTTTAATTGAGCGGGATATAACTGTGACACCATGGCGACTGTGATTATAATTATGGGGGGGCTGGGAAATGATCTGGTGGGGGTATGAGCACCATTGTTTGGTGGTACTACTAGGTACAATACATTTGCTATATACTCCACCTAGTGGCCATAATGTAAATTACATATTATGAAAATGTTTAATAGTAACTGTCATGATCTATTATTATTATTAATAATAATAATCTATTTTATATTATGTTTTTTTTTTATCATAATAGAATATCACGTATAGCATTATACAAGGTATAATGAATGATGACATAAGTTTGTGTGTGCGCAGTTTTTGTTTCTTTTTTACATTACTTTTTGCTTTGTTCGTTTTTCTTGCGTTTATTATTATTATTATTATTATTATTATTATGCTTTTTGGAAGTGGATTGATTTGATTTTTGAAACCTCGTTTCCATGTATTTTGTTAAGTGGAAGCCCTAAGGAACGCTGTGCGTCCAACCTGCCTACCTTCTCTGTTTCTTACAAGAACATGAAGCGGACCCCGTCCCAGTTCTCGCTGGACAATATCTCCATCGACAGTAACATGCTGGACGAGCATCTGGCCGAGAGCGACGGCAGTGACCCCTTAGAGACAGGTAGCAAGACGTTTCTAAAGGTCTTATTGTGATTCTCAGGGTTTGCTTCTCTAACTGCAAAGATGATATAATAATATAATATATTCATATAATATAACCATTTCAAATTTCAAATGTCAGAAGCATGGCTGGTAAATTGTACTATGGGTTAATACTAAACTCTATCTACTGTATCTATCTCATATCTATTACTCTATCTTGTATCTATGTATCTCTATCTATTTCTATCTATCTCGTATCTCTCTATCTATCTATCATATCTATCTATCTTGTTTCTCGTATCCATCTATCTATCCATCTATCTCATATCTATCTATCTATCTATCTCATATCTATCTATCTATCTCATATCTATCTATCTCATATCTATCTATCTATCTATCTATCTATCTCATATCTATCTATCTCATATGTATCTATGTCACATCTATCTATCTATCCATCCATCCATCATTCTCGTATCTATTTATTCTGGAACCCTTGCTACGGTGCACAGTTGTATTTAGGTCCTATATAAGAGTGTTGTGATTTGTCTTATATAATGTCTCATCTGTCTCAGGTCTGGACGATTTCTCCTCTCTGAATTACCAGTCCACAGTAGACGCAGCCAGCGTGGAGCTGAGGAATGAGGAGTATTGCGTCTCCTCTCCGGACGCCATTAGCGCCGTTGATGAGAGTACTCACGACTCCAGACAAGACCTGGTAAGTATCTTCCTCCTGGTATCTTCTTACTCGGCTACAAAGATGGTGATTGGTTCAAAAGACATTTGGTAACGAAAGTGACACAATGAGATTGTGATTATTAAAGGCCCTGATCCTGTGTACTGTAATAATAAGTACTGCGCAATGGATCTTCTATATGATGTTTAGCCGTTTCATCCCTTATGTCCTTTATGATTAACCTTTATCTCTTACAGATGTCTGTAGTAGTGTTTCAAATTGTCGGTGTTAATGGAGGAATCGATATTAAGGGAGAAGATGTCACCGTTTGCCTTCAAGTTAACCAAGTTATACCGAAACAGCTCGGGAATGTCATAGTCCGGCAATACCTCAACAGCCAGAACACCAGTAAGACAAAAATGTGTGTGTATATATATATATATATATATATATATATATATATATATATATATATATATGTATATTTATGTATATATGGCCTAAATTTACTAAGCAGGGAGATTGAAAAGTGAGGATGTTGTCCATAGCAACCTTTTTGTATCCTCCTCCCTTCTCTGCATCTACTGCCAGCATTCTTCATCTGCTTTAAGCTGTGCCATGCCCATGTGACCCTAGGTCTTGTGTCGGGCCAGTATATCGCTGCTGGCATCAGATGCTGCAAGTCCAGAGCCTGCCAGTGCTCCGGAGGTGCCGGGAGCGACGCTGTGCACATCCCGAGCTTTAAAGGGCCTGAGGATCACACACATTGGCTACCACTGACATAAAGCTTCATCCATCCACCCTGGTCATAGCTCCATGTTCTTCCCATTCCCTGGAATCCTTTAATAATGGTAGAGTCCCTCGGGAAGATAAATGTTATTCTAAGACCTGCCAGAAGGTGTAATAACATCCATAACATCAGACCTAGTAACACAGCGCAGAGACCGACGCAGGGAATAGAGGCCACATTGTGGAAGCCTGCAGCTCCCTAATGGTTGCCCTGTAGTAAATCACGATCATTCGGGTGGATGCGTTATTATTCACGTCTCGCACAGAGAGAGACTTAAGTGTCCTCGTCATCTGATCCGCAGAATATTATTCTTCCTTAATCTCTGTGAGCTCCGGATTCTCTTGTCTCCTCTTCATTGTTTTATGACCTTATAACTCCTGGGGATTACTCAGTCCTTGCATTTGACACCGGATCAGCCATGTGTCGGGGGCAGTGAGACTCATTCCTATGGGAGGTCTAAATTGGACCTCTCTATCTATCTGTCCTACTCGCACTTGCAGTCAGTATTAACCCTTTATCGCGTTTCGCTGGTGCAAACATCCAAATATTGCTTTATTGTGTGCACAACAGTATTAAAACATCCCTGAAATGATTGGGTCCAATTCTATAGTTCTTTCTTCAAACAATTATCACAACACAACTCACAATATTTTGCAGCTCCTGTGGTTAAATAGCAAATAAACTTATTATTCGCTGCCTGTCAGTATCTGAGGTGCTTCAGTGCTGCCTCTGTATTTACGAAAGGAGACACTTGTTATTGTTTTGTATTTTTGCAGCCAATTGGCTACATGGGTCTCCTGGCAGGATTATCGGTCCCAGCAGGAGAGGGGATTGGCACATATATTGGGTCTTTTCATACTGGAGAATAACCTTATTCTAGTGTATGCCGAGACTGGGGTGAAACGCGACAGTCTCGGGCACTATAGCAAGTAGACAGTCCAAGGTCTAGATGGGCAGAACCATATAGTACTGGAGACGGGGCCAAAGTGTGACAGCATAAAACAACGCTCGACACTACATGTCATACGTGGAGTGCCAAACACTGTTTTAAGCTGTCGCCCTCTGACAGCTTGCTTCCAATGCATGGGGAGTGACTGCCATGGGACCTGTATCCCCTTGCGCCCCTGTAGTTACATGCCTGCCTTAATGTCTTTTTTAAATAGATATACCGGAGCAACGATGTAAACCCATGGATACACTTATTATGATACAAATACCATCAACAGCTCATCTGCTTCTTATGGACTTGGCATGACAGGTTTAAAGCCCAGGATCATGGATCAGTATACATGAAGAAAAGAATTGATTTCTTTTTTCATTTACTTATTTCAAGTATTTAGTAATGATCATTTCCATGCAGTTTGCAGTAAAGCCACCGGGGGGCACTGTTGCTATTGGCATGTATTTGATTCTGATTAGGAAGGGGGGAAACATTTGTGTTCAATGTATATAGAGACCAATGTGCACAGCCGTGTATACATTACTGTGTGCTGGTTATTTATTGTATAATGAAAGTAAACAAATATTTGATATGGTACAATAAGGAACAGTGTATTTTTATTCATTTGTCCTTAAATCTGTAAAATATATAAATATGCTTCCATTCTCTGTATCGTACATAATAATTTCTGAGGCATTTGTATAGAACTTGATGGTCCCAGCTGTTATTGTACCTTCTCATAGCTGAATCTGATAGGGACAGGAAGACATTCGGTTATACCTGGCTAGGCTGTACCTTGCATTGTATATCATTGTATGCATTGTATATCAGCATACACACAGCACATACATTGCAAAGCATTCTGGAACAATGGGCCAGATTCAGACTTTTGCCACTATTGGCTTACTCCAGAGTGGGCAAAACCATGTTGAATTGCAGGGGAGGTAAATTTCATTAGTTGCAAACATTATTAGAGTTGAGAGATGATGTTTCATAGCCCAAGTGTAATAACAGTGTAACAGTAAGGCTAGTTATAAAGGAGATGTTTATACACCTGATTGTACAGGGATAGGGGACCGAATAATGTGGGGTGTCATAGTCTGGAGGGGTGAATATCCTAGCGTCTTGTTACTGTCACATGACCTTAAACCAGTGCAATATGGTAGACGTTGGTGGATTCCCAGTAAGTGGGTATAATGCATTGTTGCATCTTTTCTACCTACTAGTTATTTACATGAAATCATGGTATAAAGGGATAGACAGTGCATATTGCATCCACATCTATTAGAGCTCTCATTAATATTAATAGATGGAAAGTAATAGGAGGATATTGTTTTATTCTCCTCTTCAGGCTCCGATCACAAGTCCTCTATGGAGGAGAAGAAATCTCACCCAGAGATCAGCCTGAGACTGGAGAGCGGCCCCATTGCTAAACAGCACTCTCCCCTGGCCGCAGAGAAGGGCTTCCTCCAGTGCCAAGTGAGCGACTTCAACGCCGAGTTCTTCACCTCCACCCTGGCAAATATCAGGCACTTTGTGGAAGACGACTCCGTGGCCGAAGTCATGCCAATGAAGATCCGCGTGCAGAAAACCAGGCTCCACCTTCAGGTACACAGATCGTAGAGCGTGATACCGCCATGATGGTACACAACTTTTATTCTACGTTCAGTAAAACAGTCTACATATATGGGGTCGGCCATTCTGATATATATTATAGTGTGTGTATATATATATATATATATATATATATATATATATATATATAATATATATATATATATATATATATATAAAATATATATATATATATATATATAATATATATATATATATATATATATATATATATATATATATATATGAGAGAATGAATGTATATATAATTATTAAATCTATAATTTTCTATGGATCGTCATTAGACAATTGATCAGGTTGCTAGGCGTGTTTCTGCATAGAAACAGGAGAGTTGCTTCTTAGCAGGACAGAAACCGGTGGAAAGTGGGTGGCAAGATGAGACCTAACATATAGGGGTCCCCTGTGTTCCTCTATTAGTCGATGGTTCACACCATCGCTGGTGTGAGCAGTAATGAAACCCTATGAGAAATGAGAGAGAGAGGGGGCGCTATCGGTGTGCTGCGCAGGACACAACCACAGAGACACTGTCCTGGCGAGGTGATCAGGCGTCCAATAGGAACTGTGCGACATTACACTTTCACCGATGCTGGCAGGTATAGACCCTCCAACACGACCCATTCCACCAGGGTACTAAATACTCTGCCCCTGAGCTTCCAGCAATCGGTTACTATGGTAACCACCTGTGTAATAGACAATCAGTTACTATGGTAACCACCTGTGTATTAGACAATCAGTTACTATGGTAACATTACTATGGTTCATTAAATCCAGGTGAGTGACAGGTGGAAGCTCCGGAGCGGAGTATTCTGTACCTGGTGGAATGGGTCATAATCAAGGGTCAGAGTGTAGGCAATGATGGATTTTCCATTGGGCTTGTGTCTTGTCGTGATGCTTTTCTATAGACCTGGATCCCTGCACTAATGGAACTCTAAACCTAAAACTCTAAAAGAATGTTTTTCCTTTTACAAGAGGAGGAACTTGTAGTCCTCGATCTACTCTTGCATGTTGTCAGGCCTGAAGTGGCGGGGGAAGATATTTCCTTACGCACAGTAGACTTCCTGCCAGTAAAGCCTCTGGATATCACTGCAAGGGAAGAAAAACTGTATTGTTTTTCTATTTCTATAATTCAATCATTGTAGCTCAGTAATATGTGACTCTGCGCCTGTCCTGATAGTCGGAGCATGTTGTGAATGGATTTTGTATGTTGTTATTTCTTATAGGTTCTCCAGACACCAGAGCCGACGCCGTCCCCAATCACAAGGAAGGGAATAATCGCATTTTTACAAACTGTGACAATACCACAANTATACAGCACAAAAGCAACGCTACGAAATGCACACAGACACTTAGCGAAGACCCCGCACCNCACTCAGACCTCATCCGGACACTTAGCAAAGACCCCGCGCCCCACTCGGACCTCATCCGGAGTCGCAATCTGAAAATGCAGGCGGCGAGTAGAGAGCAGGTGCGGTAACTGTACAAAATGAGAAATATGTTCATTGTGCTCATTCTGTGAAGCTCTCCGTTTCATTTTACATACTGGAATATGTGAGCTTGACTCTGGTTGCTATGGGCAACAACCCAACTTTTATAATCCCACAGTTTAGTAAATTTAGACCTGGGTGTTACATGTTTAAGAGCTTCCTTTATACACCTAACATCACTGACCGTGTGACAGTGTAGGACTGACAAGGGTTCATAAGATTTGGGTCATATGATGGAGAGGCCGTGGACCCAGAGCTGTCATGCCGCGGCCAGAGCATTTCCGATCTTAGCAGAACTCTTATCTGCTTGATTTGTGGGGGTGATGTGGATCAGGTCTAAGTCCAGGGGGCTGACTCCTCGCAGCGTATTTCACAACCTTGCGTGAGGTTGTGACACTCTGAACACAGCCAGAAAGTATGATTCTCATGTAATTAGTATAAAAGAAAAATATTGTTTTCTTACATTTAGACAGGCGTCACATCCCATTTACAGTGCAGTGTACTACCCTTTATTCACAATGTATATGGTCACATAACTACACAGAGCTTACCTGCATTATTCCCATACACCACTTGGTGTAGCTGTAAATGCACCTTTTAGGCCTAAATTTACTAAGCAGTGAGATTGAAAAGTGGGGATGTTGCCCATAGCAACCAATCAGATTGAAGCTCTCCTTTTAATTTTACATACTGGAGAATGAGAGCTTGATTCTGATTGGTTGCTGTGGGCAACATCCTCACTTTTCAATCTCCCTGCTCAGTAAATTTAGGCCATAGGCCGCACACAGTCAACCCAAGCTTTGCGCTTTGAACTATGGGACGCACAATACCTGCTAATTAAGTTGTCTCCTCTGGATTGGACCCAGTGTAGCCAGTGAGCCGAGCACCGTGGAATTGGGTGAGGGATTACAACCCCACATATGCATAATCTGAATATTATAAATATTAAGGTACAATCAGAGCTTTGGGTACAGCATGCGAATGAGAAATACAAAACAAATGTCAAATCATCGNGTCCTAATTACGGGCCATTTGAACAGAATAGAATTTAATATCGTAACCAGCGATTGTAGTCATCCAGGTAAATGGTAAGAACCAACTCATTGAATTATTAAATATTAAATCTAATTTCCAGGAGAGGGGACATTAAGGTAACAATCATTGTATGATGACCTTGGACCTCTGTGAATTAGAGAGAATGTTTTATAATAGTTCTATGTATAAATAACTCTGGACCCCCCCCCCCC
>JABWIB010013188.1:0-13781 GCA_016617825.1 Platyplectrum ornatum
TTATTGGATAGTGTGTGGAAAAAACTATTTTTATACGAAAGATAAAAAACAAGATAAATCATTTGTTTACCCTACAATTAACANTAATTGCATAGTGTGTGTGGACTAGATGTGCCTGTGATTATTGACTTGTCTTCAAGGGAAAATTTGTTAAATTTTTCACAAAAATCATACCAAACGATAATTATTTTTGTGAATGGCCACCTTAAGATAAATTGTCAAATCTGAAGATTGGATGAAAATGAACCAATTTTTTTTTTAAAGGAATTGGAAGCTATCATGCACTGTACAATAATTGTATGAAAAAATACAAATTAGTACTTCCAAACATTTTTTTTTTTAAATAGTTTGGTTTATGCTTATAAAGTGGGTCTTAATGGCAGGATTATTGCAAGTACCCACACACTGAACAATTTTTTTTACCTAAGAAACTATTTGTTTGTATAGACCTAAAAATCTAAAAACGATTGTTCCCATACAATGAACGATTTTTTTTTAAAAACGTAAACAGTTTAAAAAAAAATGTTCAATTAGAACGATTTATCGTTCTGCGTATGGCCAGCTTAACACATTGTTACTTTTTTTTTACATTATTTTGCATCTAATTTAATTACAGACTACTACTATGTTTACCCGATAATCCCTGCGCTACACTACAATGCCCCCAGCTCTTCCCACCCATGGAATGTATGCCACTGTTAAAGATTTAACAGTGGCATCCAATCACAGCTGCAGCTCTCACAGTGTGTGCGCACCCTCCCCTCATTACCTGTGACTGNGCACCAGCGCTATTTACAGCAGTGCCGTGGAGGACAGTATGGTGCATTACAAGAAATCACAGTGTCANAGGAAAGCACAAAAAAACATAAAAAAGTAAGTAAAGTACAAAAGCGGGACCGGGGAACACGATGGAGATAAAATTTGGACTTACTGTACTTATCTGTTTATTGCAATTTCTGTCACTGTTAATTAAAATAAGCCCTACCCTGAAAATAAGCCCCACCCTGAAAATAAGCCCTACCCTGAAAATNAGCCCTNTGGTGTTTTTTTGTCTGAAAAAAAGANTGTGTCAATGCATTTAGAGCCGATGGACTGAATGATTGTGGCATTATGATGTTATAGTATACTACTCGAGTAGTAGAGTGAGTAGCATCTTACGCCAGCATTCAGTACATTGGCTCTGAATACATTGGCATGAGATCACTGTTATTAAAAAAAAGCCTGTCCACACGCAGTGAATTTTTTTTNATGCAGATAGCATATACAGGTTAAATCTGTGCAAAAAAGCCTTTTATTATGAGCCCTACCATGTTCCAAAATTGTATCTTTCAACTATATATATATATATATATATATATATATATATATATCTATATATAGCATCCCCAAATGGACTGGCATACGTAGACTTTGTGAAGAAATCTTTAGAAATTTATTAGCATCTTCCAGCAGTGAACATATAAAGTTGACGTTTCAGCTGCCTAAACAGCTTTCATCAGGACAACAATCAGTACATATTCTTACCCACATATAAATACCCTTACCTCAGATGAACAACTCCTGTCACCTGGGACTTGATGTACGTGGACCGGAGCGCGCCGCCCGTTACGTCACCACATAATGCCGTCTTACCCAGGGAACGCCCCGGGTCTCGGATTAATGCAGCACTGTGGCAACACTATCCGATTGCCGGGAACGCCCCCCCCCGGCAGCCAGGCAACAGAGGATGCTCCGAAGCAGCGCAGCTACAGTCCCAGCTCATCACATCACCTCATCGAGCAGACATCGTACAAATATTAAAACAATAAAGCACCATCAAACCTACACCAATAGAACAAACCGAATACAGGCATCATCATTAGCAGAAAAAGCAGTAAATAAATACTTGATATCAACTAATAAACACCTCTATAATGAAAAAAAGTAGTTATACTTAGAGAGTAGTATAAAATAGAAAAGGTATTGATCACTATATTATCATCTATACCAAATCAAGATACCAGCAAATAATTGACTTCATAAAAAAACAATTTAACGGCAAATACTCATTAAGGCCCTTAGGAGCAACTGAGTCCATGGTAGAAATCCAACGAGATTCCAATTGCAATAATTTCTTCTCCCTATCCCCTCTACGTGGGGAACAGGGTACATGGTCAATCATCCGGTATCTTAAGTTGGCCAGCGAGTGTCCTGCAGCCAGAAAGTGCTTGGCTACCGGTTGATCCGCTGTGCCTTTTTGAAGAGCTATTCTGATGGAAGAACGATGAATATTCATCCGGTCTCTAAAAGGTCGGGAAGTCTTTCCTATGTACACCAGACTGCATGGGCACGTCAACATATATACTACATGGGTCGTTGTACAAGTGAGAGCGTATTGTATTTTATATTGTTTGCCTGATCTTGGGTGGCAGAAAGTATCTCCTGCAATAAGGTACNGGCACGTCATACATTGCAAACATTTATGGCATCCTGGCTTTTTCTTGGTGAGCCCCGGAGTACTATTCACAATAAAGCCTGTAATGTCGGATTTGCTGATAACCCTTGAGCATGTGGAATACTCGTATACAGACTAGATACATCCACAGTGCATAATAAGAGAGGCTGAGGCAGCTCTGGAAGATCGTTCAATTTTACTAATAAATCGGTGGTGTCTCGCAGGAACGTTGATAAGCCCTGAATGCATGGCTGTAAGAAAGAGTCTNAAAATACAACAATCCNATGGAATAACNACCCCCTGGCTGAAATGATAGGTCTGCCAGGGGGGTTTTGGGCATCTTTATGAATCTTGGGTATTGTATATAANACCGGTACCACCGGTTTGTCGCATCTTAGATATTCAACAACATGTGGAGGTAAGTTACCTGTCTCTTGAGCTGTTTGTAGCAAGATGGAGACTTCTGCGTGAAATTGATCAGTAGGATCCTTATTNAATTTTTGATATGTCACACTCTCGGATAACTGCTGGTAGACCTCCTGGATATATATATATCACAATCTTCTTTAAGCCGGCAGATAAGTTTTCTTGTAGTTGTGGTGTGACATTAAAGGGTGGTAGCAAGGCCGGTCTTTGGACGCTCTAGGCGAGACCTAGCACCACGCAACCTTGTCCATCCAGATCGAGTGAAACCTTATATCTATGCTGTGTGAAAATCTATGGATGCTACAGAGAAATCATCAACCAGGAGCACCACACATATCCTTAGTTCCTTGTTTCTTGTTTTCATTGTTTGTATTGTTTGACAAATCATGTTTCTACCTTAAACATCTCCTGATCAGACAGACAGTACTTGTACCAACTCGTGGAAAACACATTTTGTGTATACAATGGATTAACAGGAGTTTAAATCACTTATTCAGTATACTCAAAACAGCATAGCACATGTAGCACATATACAATCCTCCTAGGATTGTTACAATACAAGTATTGATTTAAATTACATGCAGACAACGCCGTTATGTATAACTGGTAGATACGTACAGCTCAGTCACTCAAGAGTTAATACTCNTGTAATTGCAAAAGGAAATGCTTTGAAGTTAGTAAAAGCATTNCCTTTTGCAATTACAGGAGTATTAACTCTTGAGTGACCGAGCTGTACGTATCTACCAGTTATANATAAAGGTGTTGTCTGCATNGGATTTAAATCGATACTCGTGGAAAACACATACATACTGCATGGTATTACTTGCCTATGTGGAAACTATGACTGGTGTTGTTCAACCCCCTCCCCTGTCCAAGCAGTGTATGGTAACAGGTCCACCACACTTCTGAATACTGAAGAATACAACTACATTGCCATGGCATCCATACCAATAGCACAACACCTGCAACGATTGCAGCATTATTTCTATAGGGATCATTAGTGGTTGATAAATTGGTATTTGGTGCAGGGTTTGATTATGATTTCCAACATCATCGCTTTGTAAATCCAGAGATTCATAGCTTGACCAGTTTAGAAATCTCCATGTAAAAGACAGTGATGTCAAGAAATACACAGCTCCAGCTCTTTTATGGAAATTTGATGCTTAGTAAATATGTTGATTTGCAAAGCCCCCCAAAAAAACATCGAAATACAGAGATTTGGACACATGAGTGTCCAAATCATGAGTAGTTTTACCTACTGTACATCTTCTTATCAACACTCACCATCATGGGCACCTACAGGACCTGTAGCCCACTCTCTTGGATAAAAAGTCTAGGTTGCAGAACAGATGCTCTACAACAGCCTGATATCTCTCAGTGCTGGTAGAGCCCTAATATCTTCCCAATTCTGCACAAGTCATCTGTCCCCAGACATGTATATACTGGATGGAGAAGGACATGAGTTGCTTCCCCTATATGGTCTCCTGATGATAGATTGATAATGTTACAGGCAAAACATAGCTGTTATAAGGGCTNGTGCTATGTCTGTGGGCACCCTAGGCAGACCTGGCACCGCGCCCCCTCGCTGTCAAGTGACGTTGCGTTGCTTGTATCCATTTACATTGTTTATACTTGTAGATCAGTTACGGAGCGAGAGACCCGCTGCTGAGTGATCGAAATTTATATCCAAACTTCTTCCGCACAGTNCAGAACTATGAGGAGCAGTATGAGTCAATGGCAANGTTATTAAGGAGTTTTAAGTGGAACTGGGTCGGAATCATGACATCAGATGACGATGCTGGAAACCAGCAGCTGGAATATATCAGCAAGCTATTTAATAAATACGGAATCTGTGTAGAATTTCAAATGAAAGTTACCTTATCAAGTCAATTCAAGATTCCCCATGCGCTAAAGACGATCTCTACCGAGGTTATTATTATTTGTGGAACTTATAATCCTGTGTTTGGTTATATTCTAGTTAATGCAGCAGATATTCTTTCTAACATGACAATAATACTTCCAGCATCATGGTCACATAAAATAGAACTGATGAGTCCTATTTATAAAGGAGCCTTTGATTATAGTTTGGCATTTACTCCTATCATGCGGAATATCCCTGGATTGCAAGAATTGCTATATACCCTACATCCATCCACTCATCCTAATGACATGTTACTGGAAGATATCTGGTTATATAGATTCAGATGCTTGTCAAGAAATCCCTATAAGAACTCCTTCATTTCAGATAACTTTCATATAAAGCTGTATAACTGCACTGGCAGGGATCTACATGTTAGTGATCACTCTGGCGATCCAGCCCTCTACCAAGTGTACATAGCTGTCCTCACCATGGCACAGGCTTTACATGACGTGAATACAGCTTTACACATGTACGGGGGAAAGAATGGCTTAAATACATTATTTATGTATAACAAGGTGAGTTGTAGTTTACAAACTGGAGAAAACTCAATACTGTATAACTGCAGCCATCATATGCCAGACACGTAGTGGTTAGGCTAGGAGGAGCGGACACAGGCTTTACTCATGATACAGCCTTTACAGGGCATATAGAAGGGGAGGGTTAGAGTTACGATGTGGGAAATTGAGGGTTGGGGTTAAACACCTAAAGGGGAAAATTAAGGTTAGTCTGTGGCAGGGCTCGAAGTGGTGGTGTATACGGGGGTATGCCATACTGGCACTTCTCTCACTGATGTAATGGAAAAATTAAAAATCTCCATTGACTTCTATTATATTCTATGTTTCCATACTGGCACTTCTGAATGTCCATACCAGCACTTCTAAATGTCCACTTTGACCACTGGTCTGTGGGACATGTACTGTAGTGTTAGATTTAAGCACCTAAAGGGGAACGTTAGTCTGTGGGATATCCTAAACACATTTTATGTTTTAGGAACCCAAGCGTAAAAGCTGAACTATATGGAGGTTTGAATCTGTTCCAGTGATACAAATTTTCTTCATACATTGGGCCCTATTTATAAAATTTGAATTGGCACTTCACCCCAAAACGAAAACATTGTTTATTTAAAAATCCAGCATCGGCATTGGAAACAATAGTTTCCACTGCTGATGCTTATCTCTTCACCGGCCCATTCTTCTGTATACGGGCTGGCACTTTTGCCTTTTTAAAAACATTGGGAGCGGAGGTTTTGCCTGAGACAGTAGATGTTGCTATCACATCATGTGTTAGCAACCTAAGTGCCTCCCATTCCCTCTCCTAATTGGATGGCGCTATGAGCCGTTGCGAGTCTGGTCCTACATCGTTTAGAATATTTTATAAATAGAGCCCATTGTGTTGTGTCTTTTATATAGTATTCCAGGTATTTTAGGTAAAAATAAATAATAGCTTTACAGTAATTTACAGGTTTATTTTGTAATAATGGACCGATTCCAGACAGCAGAAAATGAGATACAAAGACTGTAAGGAAATTAGAGTGCATATGCCCAGTCTATGGTCCAGATTCAGATGTTTAGGCACTAATCACATTCTCCAGTAAAATAAAATGGAGAGCTTTAATCTGGTTGCTATGGGCAATATCCCCACTTTTCAATCTCACTGCTTACTAAATTTAGGCCCCATACTTTACTCACGCCTTAATACACTAAGCAATAAATTGTTCCAATCTACCAGCTTTAGTCAAGAGTGGGCAAAACCATGTTGATTTGCAGAGGGGTTAAATGTCATTAATTGCAATCAGTATTACAGGTGAGAGATGATGTTTCCAGCCCAAGTCTAATAACAGTGTAACAGTAATGCTGTATCTGTTTGCAACATGCAACAATAAAGTATTCTCCCTGCATGTACACACTGACATTCATTTTACCCCCCTCCCCCCTGCCATTCATGGTTTTACCCACTTGTAAGCCATGAATAATTCAATAGTACGTAATGTCTTGATCTGGTCCATTATTACATTGGGATTTTCTATATTGTAAACTTTGGATTTACTTTTGACTTTTTTATTTTTTGCAGCCATTACACAGTACTCTGAAATACTATATAAAATCCACAAAAAGATGAACCACACTTAGCAGAAATATACCTATTATATTGTCACTTGTGCATTCAAACATTCCCCTCAAGAAATGTCCAACACAATCACTAGATACCTGGGCCGAAAGTTACTAAACTGCAGGAATAGGAAAGTCGGGATGTTGCCCATAACACCCAGACTGAAGCTCACATTCTCCAGTATGTGAAATGAAACCAAGAGCTTGAATCTGGTTGGTTGCTATGGGCAACATGCCTACTTTTCCTATCCCTAAGTTTAGTAAATGTAGGAACTAGAGTATAAAGATACCATGCCATGGAAACAAACTGTTTCAGACTTCTTTGCAAGAGGCATGAGAGGGACATCCCGTGTAACATTGTACTATAGTTGTTAAAAAAGACACCAGTCCATCAAGTTCAACCTTTGTTGGATCTCCTGCGATCCACATTTATAATTGAAGTTATATGAATTGAGATAGATTAAATGAACAAGAGTTTAGAGTTTCCTACTCACTAAGGTAATACTTTACTTACCAGTCGTAACCCTGGTTACTTTTGTCCTCTAAAAAAGATGTGTAACCCACTTCTTAAACACTGAAACTGCCATCACTAACTTTTCTGGCAATAAACTCCACATCACGACTGCTTTTATTATTTATGTTCAACTTTTATTATTACTTTGATATTACAGTACAGTGCAACAAATGTGTATGGAGGGGGGGGTGCAACAAATGTGTCTAGATAAGTCAGAATAATAAAAATGTGTTACAAATGGAGGCACAGTGGAGGTGGTGACCCAGGAATGCAGAGATCTGGTGTCAGTCTGCTGGGAAGTGTGACGTGCCCATGTAGTGGGTTATGAATCCAGGTGGAAACTTGAGACCTTGGTGATACAGAAATTTAGCGTGGGAAAGGACAGGTGCAGCGCAAATGCGCTGTGTGCCAAATCCAGAGTTGAGCTTTTTTGCCAAAAGTTGCATGCGCTTCTGTTTTTTATGCGCATTCAAGCATAAGAGAGATTTGGATGATTTCTTTTGTCTTTCTATTACTTGTTTGCTGTCTTTCATTTAATAATGTGTTTTGGTTTTGTTTTGTTGCATATCCTACATGCTTTTAGGAACATTTTGCCTCATGTTTGTGTTTCTTCTACTTCAATATACCTGTTACCAACTTTTTTTTAATGTAATAGTCATCGTATTTTAGTAAGTTAAAGTTAAAATGTTTTCTACATGTGCAATACATGTGCTATTTTGTTTTACATTATTTCAAATAATGACAAAAATCTCAAGCAATATTAATTAATACAAAAAATTATATAAATGCAACCAAACCAAACCAAATCATAATCGAATTAAAATTCCCCCTTGTTCCCCCTCCGTGTGTTGGGCCTCTTCAGTGATAGTCATTAACCAAAATGAGTGATTATCCAATTGGTTAGCCAATATAGGTTTCACTTCGATAATAATTTTGGGGCTGATTCAGCCTGGCGGAAACGCAATGTTTGCCGATCTGCTCATAGCACGGAGTCAGGCCTATGTCCTAATGACAATTACAATTACCTCATTAAGTTTTTTAAAAAAAAAACTTAAAAAAAAGAATAAAAATATTATAATAAAAAAAATATTTTTTTGTGTTTTCTTTTTACTTATTTATTGTTTCTTTTTTTTTACAAATTTTTTTCATTCATAAAAGCCTGCCATAACTGCCGGCCTTTTATTGACCACAGCGCACGCGTTATGACCTCAGCGGGGAAACATTAGCAGAGGCTCAGGATAAGGCATCCAGAGTCTCTGCGGTTTTTACACAAGTGCAGGCAAGAGGGGCTTATGTCTTGGCCCTCTCCCTGCACTCTTTTCATACCTGCGCTAAAGGGACCTGGTACCACACGCTGAATCAGGATGTTTGTCTTTTTTAAACCAGGAGTATTTTACATCACATTGTTATAAACCATGAAATTGAAGTTCAGAAAACAAGAGCAAATTGACATAATTCCTGCAATTCTAAAAACTTCTTGTTACAGCCAACGACTGACTCTTATATCCTGTCTTTAAGCTAAGAAAATTTGTAAATAAAGTAAAGTTTACAAGTTTTTATAATGAATCAATATCTTTTAATGAACACGGAGAATTACAGGAAAGATTTAATGTTATATATCGAAATAAATCAACAGCAAGCGGTGACAGAAAATTGCATTACAAATATTATGATGTGGGAAAATTCATTCTATCATTTCTAAACGGCGAGAAATGGAATATACTGCAGGTGCCGTGGAGAAATGGAAAGGTACGTTTATATATCTGCACTTAGATATAGTCTGCATTAGTGTACTTTATGCACCCCTCCTGATGGGAATGTGTTTCCCTCATCCCATTCTATTTTGACATTGTATTAATGAACATCCCCATTTCAGCAACACACCCATTTATAATTAAGAAAATCTCTTTTCTGACACTGACAATTGTCAGACCCGGTGCTTTTGCACGGACTGTAACCACCACACTACCCCAATGTAGTTTTTCTGTTGAGGAGGGGATAGAAAAGAGTGTTTTATGTTTAAACTATGAGGAGGGCATAAGGCATAAAAGAGGAAAGTTAGAGATATTCTGTGGTGAGGGGATGGAGCATTGAAGGGGAATGCTAGGCTGTAGGGAGGTGATGGAGCACAGAAGGAAAAGGCTAAGCGAGGGAATGGTTGATAGAAGAGAAGGGTAGGGGTTAGCATTGGATAAGGGATACGGAATAACTCAGCTGTTGGTGAGTTAGGGAATGCAGTGCGTCTTGGTGGCTTTTTTTTATTTAAGTCTTTTTGCTGTGAGTTACTAGAAAAAATAGATATTCTCTCCCCCTACTGTATGCACTGTATATGCATACCATCCTTTTCTGCTCTGCTGATCCAGGTCTGGATCCTAGACATTATGTAAAGTAATGCTGGCATCTGTGTGTCCGGATGCAGTCCTCAGTCAGAAGCCCCAATAGCAACCACTGCTGAATTATTCTGACAGAGCAAAGAGCCTGCAGGAGTACACAGCTAACTGGCAGCATAGAGACAGAACATAGAGGCGGCTGACACTAAACTCTGCCTCCCCACTGTCTAAGCCACCTGTGCCCCTGCAGTCTTTTCTCTTTGTCCCCCATGAGGCATGCACAAAACATTTTTTGCATTTACACTCCCAAAATAGGGACTTGCAATCATAGCTGATCATGTGAAACTTATATGTTGTAGGTGCATCTATTCTCCATGTGTATAGAAAATATACATTATATAAAGTGTACGAACCTTAAGGCAGGATTCTGAACATGTATCTGGCCATGTTTTGTTATTATAACACTATCGAAACAGATAAATACAGCCATGTATGCATAACAGCACACAAGTTGTCCTGTCATTGATATGCCTCCTAGCTGTTACTGTTGGAACTGCAACTTTTTAGAGCTACCAGAAGCATGGTGTGAAAGCATTTTAGCAGGCTTTTGGGATAAATCTAGCATCATGGTAGTATATTAGAAATGTTATAAAGTGTTATAAAGTAATTTTATATACATGTAATTTTAACATACTTTGGGGCCGATTCAATCCCGTGCAAAGACGGAAAAAAGCGCAAAGTGCGTCTCTTAGGGTAGCAGAATCTCATGAATTTTTATATGCGGCTCAATGAGCTGTGAATGAAAAACCGGGACTTTTCCTCCCTTACGCTATTTGCGTAAGGGAGTCAATCTTCGTGCGAAGAAGATTGAATCGGCCCCTATATATCAATGGACATGAATTAATGGATATGAATTTCAAATTGGCAGGTCTGTGAGGAACATATCAACAGTGTCTGTTTGTGTCTACCAGGTTCCACATGCTTTGTGTTCTCCAGTCTGTCTCCCAGGAACGAGAAAAGTGCTAAGGGAAGGTTATCACACATGCTGCTATGACTGCATCCCCTGTTCTGAAGGAGAGATCTCCAATGTGTCTGGTAAGTGTCTCATAGGCCAGGGCCTAGGGAGCCCATAGACCTAGCACTGCGCCCCCCCCTGTCCGTCCTGATGTGATGACGTTACGCCTCTTAAAAAATATCTAGGAGGGTGTCAGAGATGAGGACATATTTCCGCCCACCCTGATGGTTTTTAATTATTTTTATGTTTTGTTTTTTTTTACAAATGTTTATTTTTTTATTTTTGTTTTTTACTAAATTTTTTTCTGCCATCCTGCTGCCTCTCTCCCAGCTCATAGGTTGCTGGTAACATATACTGTATATTATTTACTCACTAGTCTGGGCCTAAATTTACTAAGCTGTGACATTGCAAGGAGATTGGAAAGTGAGGATGTTGCTCATGGCAACCAATCAGATTCAAGCTCTCAGTTTAATTTTACACATTGGAGAATGTGAGCTCGAATCTGATTGGTTGCTATGGGCAATATCCCCACTTATCAATCTCGCTGCAATCTCACTGCTTAGTAAATTTAGGCCAAGTTCTCAGTTACATTTTACCGCTTAGTTACATCTCACCGCTTAGTAAATTTAGGCCAAGTTCTCAGTTACATTTTACAGACAGGAGAATGTGAGCTCGAAGCTGATTGGTTGCTATGGGCAATAGCGCCACTTTTCAATCTCCTTGCAATCTCACCGCTTAGTAAATTTAGGCCCTGAGCAGCAGATTGCTTATTATAGGTCTCAATGAACCAATAAAATCCCAAGGTATAAAAGAACTATAAAAGAATAGAAAAAGTAAAGCTACTCTTAACAGGAATGCCCAAAAGACATACAATGTAAAAGCAAACTATACCTACTTCATTGAATGGTTCTTATTACATTGGTCCCACCATATGTACGACTTAGAACTAGTTATTACTTTATTACGCTATATTTGAACGATGCTTTTAGTGAACAACTGATTTCATTTGAATGATATATGGATGCAACCGGAAATATATTTATTATGAAACAATGTTTATGTGTTATCATGAAAAACTTTTTCATTTTTTAGACAGTGACAACTGCCATAAGTGTCCTGATGATGAATGGCCAAATGACAAAAAGAACAAGTGTGTTCAGAGGAAATTGCAATATCTTTCATCTAATGACACAATAGCAACAGTCTTCTCTGCTATATCTGTGATATGTTTTATCCTAACTATCTCCATTATTGGAATATTTGTATACTTTTGGGACACTCCTATAGTAAAAGCCAATAATAGAAACCTCAGCTTTGTTCTCCTCATCTCCCTGAAGTTCAGTTTACTATGTGTGTTCCTGTTCATCGGTCGTCCAGTGGACATCACCTGCATGCTACGCCAAATTTCCTTTGGAATAATATTCACCGTGGCTGTGTCTTCTATCCTGGCCAAGACTATCATGGTTTATATCGCTTTCAAAGCCACCAGACCTGGGAGCTCCTGGAGAAAATGGCTGGGTGCTAAATTATCGAATTCTGTGGTGATCACTTGTTCATCTGGTCAAGTTCTCATCAGTGCTATTTGGTTGTCAGTTTCTCCTCCTTTTCTGGAGTATGACAGAGAGACATATCCTGGGATTGTTATCATTCAATGTAATGAGGGTTCTGTACTGGCCTTTTATATCATGTTGGGTTATATGGGGTTCCTGGCAGCTGTGAGTTTTGCTCTGGCTTTCATGGTGAGGACATTACCGGACATCTTTAATGAAGCTAAATACATCACCTTCAGTATGCTGATGTTCTGCAGTGTGTGGATCTGTGCCATACCTGCCTATCTGAGCAGTAAGGGGAAAGACATGATCACTGTAGAAATATTTGCAATATTGGCTTCAGATATAGGAATACTAAGCTGTATATTTTTCCCTAAATGTTACAATATTCTTCTGGGACCTGGAAAAAGTCACAATAGACATTTTAGATAGGGTTTCCCCTCTATTTAAATTACATTTTAGCTGTAATCATTTCATATAGTATAAGTATAATAAAGACCATTATACATAATATTATATGTTTGGATGATCAAAATGGGGTGTGTCTTTAAGAAATGTTTAATTTGTTTCCTTTATTGCGTATTGCCCCACAGTTCATGAACTGAGCAACACAAGAGGGCCACTAAGGTATCTTCGATCCCCCACTTAGTAACACATGGTCACATAAATGAACATCAACATCATCACATTTGGAAACCCTGGACATACCTCTCCTCTTCCCTCTCCTATCATCTTCTCCAGTGTCTGTACTCTTATTTCCTTCCATTCCCTGAACCTTTCATTCTTGTCTGTCAGTCTCCTTCCCTGGAAGTGTAGCGGACAGGTAAGTTAGCCTGGCTCATGTGCTAAAATAGGTAAGATAGTATCTATTCGTAGGTTGAGCGAGGGTAAGTGAGCAAAACAGGTGAGTACTTACATTTTTTAGAATAGATTTACTTGTATTGTTTCTTCTGGAGGAAAGATGACCAAGGTTTTACATTTGTGCTGTGTAGAATGTCTGGCCTCCTTGGCTCCTTATTCTGGATTAGGTAAGTTGTCTGCGCAGCACTAGTTGAACTGTAGTTGACTTTGGCTTTTTCTATGTTTCTCTTTTCCTCATGTCCTGTCTTTCTTAAACATCTCTGCCATTCACCTCTTTGCTGCACATTATTTTCATATTTGAAACGCAGATGTGATACCCCAGGTATCCCTGTGTACACTTTAAATCTGGCCGTATTTTTTGTCCACATTACTTAAGTGCAGTCTTTACGTTTGACGCCTGCTACGTCTGATTGGCCAAGAGGAGTTGGCAGTCTGCCAAGAGACAATGTGGTGTGCAAATTTTGGGGAGGAGTAAGCAGTGCTGTGCTGGAAGTGAAAGGAACAAGGGTGTGCTGCAGAGCCTGGAAGGAACAAGAGTGTGCTGCAGAATCTGGAAAGAACAAGAGTGTGCTGCAGAGCCTGGAAGGAACAAGAGTGTGCTGCAGAGCCTGGAAGGAACAAG
>JABWIB010013205.1:0-10645 GCA_016617825.1 Platyplectrum ornatum
AACGAACTAACTGATGTCTGAGTAATGTAACAATGGTGGTTACCATAGTAACTGATTGCTGGAAGTTCCAGAACAGAGTATTTTGTACCTGGTGGAATGGGTCATGTTGGAGGGTCTGCTCCCGTATGGTGATATGAATCGGGTGGTGGAGGGGTAACCCCGATCTTTCATCTCACTGTCCATCGCTGCTGTGTTCTGTTTACATTGGGTAACAGCATGGGTAGCAATGCAAGCACAGCTTAATGTGGAGACATGCTGCGGGTCAGTGTGCTTTCCCTGTGTTACACATTATTACTAGCACAGGGGTTTCCTGAGAGCTCAGATCTTTAATTCCATGCAATATAGAAAGTCTCCTGGGTGTTATTGTGATTGATTACACAGCGTTGGAGGCTGGTGATTCCCCTATTCAGGAACAGCCCAGGTAGGGCATAGATTCATCAGAGTATGTCTATGGGTGTTCTTCATATGTGGAGGATCCACGTGTAGTGTTAAATCTATTTGTATCCAATGACAACATGGACACAAGCACATCATCTTGTTCCATCCATCTCTACAGGCTCTGTAAAACCANGCTTTTCTCTTATGGTAAACTGCAAGTTCTACTTTTCAGTGTTTCGTTTGTTTGTCTGAACAATTGAACCTTAATCAAGAAACCTGATAAGATATTACTGGTAAAATGAAGAAAAGGGCCTTAAATTTACTAAGCAGGGTGTTTGAGAAGTGGGGATGTTGCCCATAGCAACCAATCAGCTTCGAGTTCACATTATGCACGGCGTAAAATGATGCTTGAGAACTTGAATCTGATTGGTTGCTATGGGCAACATCCCCACTTTTCAATCTCACTGCAATCTCGCCGCTTAGTAAATTTAGGCCATAATGTTTGAATAGCTTCATATACTTGACCCATATGTCCACTATAAAATGTAATTATTTATGGCCAGTTCTGTTGTCCATCTTATTTTTTCTCATGGAGACAGTGTAGTGCTGCACACTCAGGGCCCAAGCAGGACTTAAGTAACGTGAACTTTTTCTGCTCTTGTTCTCCAACAGGTGACAATGGTGAAACTGTTTGTAGGTAACCTCCCCACTGAGGCGACAGCTCCCGAGCTGAGGTCGCTATTTGAGCAGTTTGGAAAAGTCACAGAGTGTGATATCATCACAAATTATGGCTTTGTCCACATGGAAGACAAAAAGGCTGCGGATGAAGCTGTTCACAATCTGAACCACTACAAACTACACGGNGTATCCATCAATGTAGAACACAGCAGAGGCAAACCCAAAGCGTCCACGAAGCTGCACGTGAGCAGCCTCAGCCCGGACATCACCAGCGACGAGTTGCGCGCAAAATTTGAAGAGTACGGATCTGTACTGGAATGTGATATTGTAAAAGATTATGCCTTTGTTCACATGGAAAAGGCTGATGAAGCGCTGGAAGCTATCAGAAATTTGAACAACTTTGAATTTAAAGGTGAAACTTATTATGGAGGATTGGGATTGCTAGGTTTAAACCTAATGGGTGTTAGCTTTGGAAGCGAGCTTTTAAATAGGAGTCACAGTGTAGGACTTAGTGGGCACTAGTGTGAAATGGTTTGTACAATTTATGTATACGAATAAGGAAAACCTAAATATGATACATTTCTAATTTCTACGATTGCTGTTTACAGCCATGGAGACTTTCTTGCAATGATGAAGAAAGTTCAGATGGCACCTTTATAGTGAGTCTCCAATGTGTTTTGGGATAGATCAAAAACATTTTTTTTTTTTTAGAAGAGAGGAACATAGTTGCATAAAAGGTTAAGTAAGTTTAGATGGTGGGCAATACCGTTGGTAATACTCAGGTTATTGGGACAAGCCCATGTTGTGACACTTATACCCTGTTCACATAGAGGGCTAATACCCTGGTAATTCAGTTATGTCCCGGGTAGTGTGCTCGTTGTGAACGGCGCTATAATGAATACTAACTATCCTGGTTCAGTGTAGGACCAGGGTAGTTTGTGAATTACCAGCATATTTCAGCACTGAGAACAGGTTTAATTACCAGGGTAAAGCTAGGTACTCACGGTAAGATAAATTGTGTCCAATCGAATGATTTTTCAAGAGTGGGTAAAACCATGTTGAATTGCAGGGGAGGTAAATTGAATTAGTTGCAATCAGTATTACAGGTGACAGATGATGTTTCCTAGCACAAGTGTAATAACAGTGTAACAGTAACGCTGGTCAGTATCTGTGTGCAACATGCAACAATAAAGTATTCTCCCTGCATGCACACACTAACATTCATTTTACCCCCCCTGCAATTCAACATGGTTTTACCCACTCCTGAAAAATCTTTCGATTGGATACAATTTATCTTACCGTGTGTACCCAGCTTAATTCAGATCCACAGCTAACAACCCTGTTTGTTAAAAACAGATTTACCAGGGTAGTCTATGTGAACGGCGTATCAGAGAGTCCTCAGAACCCCCAATAGTTTCATTGACTAGCAGTTTCATACTATTTCAGTAATAATGCCACTGTCTATTTAGAATCAATCACAAAATATTCAAAATACGTAAATATCACTTATTTGCTCATACTGAGAATGAGGCAGGTTTTATACGGAATGTGAATCCCTGAAACAGTAATTGACTGATAGTGACTTTCATTTTTGTATCTTGTGTATTAGATGAACATTACCTAATGTTTGTATTGTAGTACTTACTGCTCTGTTTTATTGGCGAAATAGTAACTACGTGACAGCAGGAATTTTCTGTTGCCACTCTCAAAGGAACGCGTTTTCTTTAAATTCACCGCCTTGATTGTGACAGGTAACGTAAGGGGGACCGATTGCATGATTTTCCGACTTACATTTGTGTTTACAGTATAAGTCTTGCAAAGGAAAATTTACTTGTGCGTCGTGTAGCATAACTTCCACTCTCCTTATCTCCACGCACCGTGTTTTCCAAGCAGGTTTGGCGTGATGACCAGTGCTTGAGTGCCAATGTTTTGGCTGATCTGTTTGCAGGGCTATCCAGTTATTATGTAGTGTGTGGAGCAAGTGTTACAGAATTTGGTAATGAACATATTCTGGTTAGTTATTACCTAGTGCAACCATATTGAATTGTCATTTGCACCCATTAGTCACAGGTGCTACAGCCGAATTTACAATAGCAGGAAGAGCATTCTCTGTAATAGCTTTGGCTGTAGAGAGTATGTCCCATAGGATTTGTGGGGGTAATGTGGCTGATTTTTGCTAATTAAGAATTCAATCAGAATTCTTCTGATTGTCTATAGATTCGTGCTGGTGAAGGCATTTCCAGCGTGCTATTATATCTCCGTTTTTAGTTTATGCGCGAATGTATAAAATGTGATCCTGCTGTTCTCATTCGGGTCTACCTAGTCTGTTATGAATGTGAAGACTTAAGTCTTTGTATCATTTACAATTAAGCGTAGTCCTACATTATGAAGAGGGAGCTATCCCTAACTTCTTGTCACCAACACTCTTCGCGTATGCTCTCTTAAAGGCAAAAAGATGCACGTTCAGCTATCCACGAGCCGTCTGCGAGTCACACCGGGAATGGGAGAACGAAGTCGCTGCTACCGTTGCGGGAAGGATGGACATTGGTCCGGCGTCTGTCCTTTAGACCAAATGGCCCAGGAGATGGAACTGGCGCCGCCTTTCGACCCTTTCGGTGATCCTTATGTCCCTATGCGCAATGCGGCCGCAGCCTACGCCGAGCGTATGTATTATGATGATCGGGAACGCAACCTTATAGACTACTACCAGCGCTACCGTATACGTCCCACTTACGATGCTTATATGGACCGTCGGCTGCCACCCGTGCCCCCTCCACCTGTGTCCGCTATAACGCACAGAAAGCGAATGGAGTCCTATCCATATGAGAGGCATCTGTTACCCCCTCCACCTCCAATGCCCAACTATTATTCACGAGAGCGAAGCCCGTTACGACGTTCTCCTGCATCCACCAGTATGGATGGGTTTATGTCTGAGCGCAGAGTAACCACTGCCTCGCGTTACATCCGGGAACCCTACGGTGATCGGGCNCGGTATTTCTAAGCTGTAGAGGTGAGGGTTTTGTTTTTAAGGTATAGTTATTGACTGTTGACCAGATATGATTTCCCGTCAGTTTAGTATTGTCATTCATTTGTTCAGGCCTTTATTGTTGGATGAAGCCACATAGAATGGCAGGTATTTTAACTTGTAGCATAAATAGTGGTAACGTTCCAGCAAGTTCCTGCACGTTCAGGTAAGTGAGTATTGCTATTTGCTTGTGCTGACTTTATTTTGAAAACGGGAAATTTTGTAAATTAACACATTCTGTTTTATGTGCCGTTCCCCTTAACAATATGTTGCGTTTTAGCTGTTGATGAGATGATGAAAGTGAAGTTTATGGTTTTAATTCTGCAGCTTTTCTCTTTCCCAGCTGTAAATTTTCACAATATTGAAAAACAAAGTCTGTTGGCACTATTTTGGTCTTGTTAAGAGGCTAGACTATTTACCACTAATGTGAAACATTGTATATCTATATAAACATAATCAAAGGACAGTGTCTGGTTCTTTATATTTTGCAGATTTAGGCTGAAAATCTAACACCACTGATAATGTTTATACTATAATTTTGTACCCTTTTTTTGTTTTTCTGTATTTTAGGGAAGGTAATTTCGGGCTCCGTTGCGGTCTTCAGTTGCGTTTGCAATGTGAAAAAAATTTATTCTGTGCTTCACAAATGGGCAAAAGTGTTTTTTTTAAAAAAAAAAAAAGAACTTCACACCACTAGTCCTTGTTGGATGATAACAAATAGGTGTAAATTTATATTCCATGTCGGCAGCCTAAAAAGAGGCTAGACATCCTAAAGCTTAAACACACACATTATTATTGTCCATATCACAAACTGAAAATGTTATGTTTTGGTTTTTTTTAGGGTCCCATCATATTTAAAGTATATTTCCTGGCTAAGGTTTAACTTTATTATTTAATTATTTTATTGGCAGAATACTGAAAACTCAGCCTTTCATGTAGAATGCGTGTAATTTATAATGTTACCAAACAAGTCGGAAAGTTAAATACAAGGAAATTAGATTAGAACGTTTGCTTGTCACTATCTAGATTATCCTGGAGGCTATGACAAGCCTGCAAGGAAAACAAATATATATATGAGGACTTTTGTTTCATTTCTTTATAAACAGTTCTACTACTCGTGTTAGGTTTTCATTTTCAACAAATATTATTGTCTTAGCAAGAGGAGTGTCCGTTTAGTCTGCAGAAACATGACCATGCCTATAGGACGTTGTATATGCTNATATTTGGTGTATTCTTTCCTCTAAATAAAGAGCTGTTTTGGAAATGTGTCAAGTGGTTTATTTTGGTGAAGGTAATACCCTGGGACAGCTCCACTATGTTCCTCTGTTCTTCACATACATGTATATCAGGTGTGTCCAACCAGTTCAGAAAATCAAAGCTTGCACTATTTTATTTTTACTGTGAACATTCGAGCGGTGATATTGATATGTTTAATATTCACCCCCGTCCCTTCCTATATTGTAACAGGAGGTCGTTAAAGAAAAAGCATGTAGTGTTAATGTCACATACTGGGGTTAGGCACCTGTGTCCATAAAAACTATAAGCACATTAAAAATTATTACAGATCAACAAAAATGTTTATTTTGAAGTCTTGTCTGATTTCCTGTGGTGCTCTTGTGCTGTGTGTGCGCATTGTCTAATGATGGGGCAGGAGCCAATTGCAGTTTTTCTACAAGGTAGGTTCCCCTGTGGCTCATAAACTCTAACTTGCTGAAACTATAGGGACTACTGCATTGTACCTGCATTGTACAGTGGTGACCACTTTCTAGTCAAGAAGGCTGGGATTTGTTTTTCCACAAATGCAAATTATTCTTATTTATATATAATGATATAAATTATTAAAGCAAATACAATCCTTTGGTAAAACCTGGGCAGATGGACCATGCTCCCAATCCCATCTGTGAATTTTACGGCTAATTCAGAGTAACAAAATAAACAAAGACTGAACTGTATTGGCAAAAACAATGTGCATGCAATTCATGCCCCTCATATTGCAACATGGTGCTGCTCAGGTCTACACTTGACCTGTTTTCCCTTACAGAAAGTAAGTGCAGCTCTGGATNGGCCCCTTTCATAATGATTCTGNTCTCTCACTATGCGTGCATCCATCTGTGCTTGCCCCTGGATAGCATTCAGATCAGAGTAATTTATATGTGACCATTTGTAACCACTACCAATGAATGCTTCTACACATTCATGCACATAAGAATCAGGAACATTTGTGTTCTGTCCATGCGAGGCNTTAAAATGTGAATGTGAAGATGAGTGGATGGACAAGGTTAGATTTTTTTAGTGTATAAGCTTTATTTGGCATACCATACCATACATTGGACAGACATCAAGATCAGAAGTCCACATTCAGCCAGATGTTATTTAACCATACAAATTAGTGTAAATCTGGAAATTGTAAATTGTTGAGAGACAGTATGGAAACATGGCCTACATTGTTGATGGATGCATTGTGGATTTTAATTGCTGAAATACAGTATTTCTTTCAGTTCTCTTTGATGGACTCATCAGTGTTTTTAAACTACATTTTGTTTTATATTTCCCTGTTACAAAACAGAGAGTGTTGATGATACTATTACTAATAGCAATGCACTCTACAATGTAATAAAGAGCAATAGCATATCTCTCTCTTAACAGAGCACNAGGGAAGAAGTCTCTTACAATGGCATAACTATAAAATGGGGACCAGCAGAGAACATAAGCGGAAAGCACAGTCACTAATATCTTTACAGTCTTTCTTCTGGCCAGCAAACGACTCTGGTGCTCTTCTGTCTGTTCACCTGGCACATTATTGAACCACAGCTTATAGCAAATCCTTATGTAGCACATGCTCATAATAGACACAGGAATTATAAACTCTAACCCCAGCAAAAACAGAGAGTAAGATTTATAGTAGAGAGCTCTGTCGGCAGGCCAAATTTGACCACAAAAGACTTTTTCCCCTGACTCGCGTGGGGTATCAAATATGGTTTCTGTCGCAAAATAAGCTGTAGGAGCTGCAATGGCAATGGCAGATGACCATATCAGAATTAAAACTCCGTAAGCTGTGTGCAACTTCATACGTGGCTTCAGTGGGTGAATGATGACAAGGTACCTGAGAGATCAGAATGAGGGAATAAGATTAAACAGATTAAGGTTTTTTTCCTCTTTAATATCAAACAGTTTAATTAGCACCATAATAAAAAATGACAATATAAAATAAATAGTAAATGTAGTTTTAAATATAGAAATATGTTCATTTCAATGTCTTGAGCTTAGTTTCCCAATGGCTATTGGTAATGTCATTATCCACTCTTTATTTTACTCTATTCTCTCTTTCTTTACATTTTACTCTACACTTCCTGTTCAGTTTGTGCTCTGCTTTTCCAGAGCATATCTGGATCCAGAATCCTGTCCTGGGTAATAATCTGACTGTGGGGTGATTTTAGGAAACAAGTACTTCCACTATATAGGACGTGGGAAACGGAAGTTGTACAGTGAGGACNGACTTCAGTCCATATATACATTCAGAATATGGCACGCTCCACATTTTATGGGGNTGGTGTGGAAATCTTAAAACTTAGTTATCAGAGCTCTGTTGCATGCCTGCCCTCTTCTGCTTGGGAGTTGGATTTAGTGGGGATCCACTCTATAAAGTTACCACATAGCTTAATGAAACAGCCATAAAATACTTATACTGCACTGTTTATACCTGTATATTACCATTTTGTACCAATAGAAGCACCAATTGATTTGCAATCTCTATATTGTGAGACTCTCCCATTATTACTTTAGCAGAACCCTAGAGCAGATGGTATATCTGCCATAGTTAAATAATAAATAATAATAATAATGTAAGTTATACCTGAACTATCACCTATAGTTCACATTGTGCCGAACCAAAAAATAACAATTACTCACCTGTCTATTGCAATGGCAAGGAGTGCGTTAGTGGAGACATAAAGAGACATCATCCTCAAGTAGATGATAGAGGAGCAGATTGTTTGACCAAAGATCCATGACTGGTCACGTACCACATAATAGTCTATTTCAAAAGGNCAGCATATAACAGCTACCAGAAGATCAGATACGGCTAGGTTGGCAATCAGAATATTTGTCACACTTTGCATCTTTCTGTACATATACATGTTAAAGATGAAGAACACATTTCCAATGCCACAGATTACTATGACACATACTAGAGTCACACCAATGAAGAGTCTAATGGTTAAACGGATATTTCCACTTGTTCCTGGACCTTCTTCTTCTAGCATGAAATAGCTGTCCTCCAAACTTCGATTCCACAATTCAGCCGTTAACAATTCAGCCATGACTAGCCAAGTGTTTCTATAGCAGTGGTTTCAATAATCTCTGAAAAACAGATTTAGTTTTTTTTTATTTGCATAAAAGCATAACATGCTAACTTATATAGAAATAAACTGGATTTTAATGGAAATTGAATCTAGCTTAGGTCTACAAATAAACACGAAAGACAATTATGTTCTAGAATAGCATATGAAGGAACAATGAATGGTTGTGTTCTAGGATAAAGGTGGTTAATAAGATACATGTACTTGGCCGTCTACTAGAGTGATTTTCAGGGTAATCATACAATTATGGACATGGATCATGATGGATTTGCCAAATATCTGATAAGTGTCCCAGAAATAATTGGATGGTCNGATTATGTACTCTATAGGCAAAATTAAAATACCCGGTATTGCTTGGCATATAGGCATTTCATATTTTACCACCTCTGGCTGGAGTTATCCCATATCATGGATGAGGGGGCAATGCAAATANTACAGTAGTACAGTATCCCTGCTGTATCCTGAAATTCAATCCCCACATAAAATGGACAGTTTCAAATCTCGATCCAGTTCAAACAACTGGCAGTGGAGGTCTGGATCTGGTACAAAGATAGGAGATGCAAGAGCTGTCATGAATTTATTGCTGATGTACATGCTCCTGCTAATAGGTGAGTGTCATACACTGGTTTGAGTTTCTCTGACAGCCAGCCAATCAGCTAGTCACACAACCTCTCGCGATTGGTAGTGGCCCCATGTAGCCAATTAGTGCCAANATAGACAAGGCCTGTGCTTATTATTATTAAATGTAAGTACTGAATCTTCTGCCATACACGTTCAATTTGCATATTGTGACAGGTTAGTCTAATATGGTGGCTGTTCTGTATTTTCTNTGTGCTTTTATAAACTACTTAGATGTTATGAGAATAACACATTCCTGGGATGGNAACATCTCAGTAAGGATGTATTGGGAACAGAGTGTACTTAATACTAACACCATACNTTGCAGCTTATACTATGCATATGTAGAAAGTAGTTTTATAACCATATAGGGGTAAGAGCTCCAGTCCTGTTACTTGTTGGGGTATATATTTTATAGCACATGGTCAGTCCCTCAGGCTCCACACAGGTCAGACTGCAGAAGTGCCCCCTTGACTTATCCAACACGACATTAAACACTGGCCGAAAGTAAGAATCATTCATGTGTTTTGCAATTATTCTTAATAATACTGGTATATTTTATTCAAGAATTGTGTGGTGTTGTCTCCTTTAAATCCTCACATTCCACCTGGAACACATACTTTATTCTATAATATTCCAATATTTCAACTTAATTGGACACAAATGAACACAAACGATTCCCTTTTACAATATTGTTCCCTTACATATATGAACGCCTCTAATTGTGGTAGGAGGAACTGGAGAGGTTCTTGTGGATAGTCAGCATGTGTCCTCAATGGGTCAAACATCTTATAAGTATCCTATTNGGGCTGTGCTGCCAGCCTTCCCTGCAACATTGTAACACTAGTTACTATAACTGTTCTCACAGCTCTAATTCCCCTTTGCTTTGTAATACTATTGTTTAAACTGGAATCATTATCAGTCCTTTTTTTTATTTTTTGAATAACAATTTATTGAAGTTTTGAACATGGTACAGAGAGTATTAAGCAATCAGGATGACACAAAGAAAGTGTACAGTTGGAACAGGTGTCAACATATTGTACAGGGAAGCGAAAATAACGCTTCTCAAAACAGTTGAGAAAATACAACATATCAAATTTCTGTAACGTATTTGAGTAAACAGACTGGGGGAGGTGCTGGAAAAGGGGAAGACCTACTATTCAATGGTGGCGCTGGAGAAACCAGGTAGTATGCTCAAATAACGAATACACATGCGTCTGCATATCCGGGGCAGAAGGGCAATATAAGGGGCCCACTTAGAGTGAAAGCGGGAAATTCCAGATTTAATATCAGGGATGGTGGCTCGCCTATCAAAGTAGAGGATGGTGAGCAATCGGCTGTGGACAGAGCTGAGCAGCCAAGAGGCTGAGGACGTCCAAGTCTGCAGTATCACTTTCTTGGCCACTGTGACCAAAACCGTCAGAAACGGCAACAATTCACGCCTCCTGGAGCCTAGGTCCCAAGAACGAAAGTTGCAGAGTGCTGCGGGGTCTGGAACTGGAAGGAGGCGTTGAGGAAGCCTACCAACTTATTCCAAAACTGAGTGATTTTCCTACAGCTCCAGAATGTGTGAAAGAAGGTGGCATAT